>CP137674.1:11472079-11636408 GCA_037976565.1 Mesocentrotus franciscanus | reverse complement strand
TATGGTGCGCACTGCTTCAAAATGACGGCATACGTCGCAGTCCACTAGTGAACGTGCAAATCGAAAAGTCCCTATCCACCATCGGTCTTCGACGTTCCAGAGCGCATTCTTAAAGGCTCGCGAATAGGACTCATGGGCGAACTGGACGGTGGCGATGGCAGCTTTCAGATACTGTATCGTAGAGGAGCCTGGCTCTTCTCATATTTTGTCTCTTTGTGCATGCGTTACTTGTGCCAGGAGTACGAAGTAATCCCAAACATCATTAAGCATCCGTAGCAGGTTTCGCCCCAGGTTTGATTGATTGATTGATTTTATTCGCCAAGCCTCCAACATACAACAAAGTAAAAGAATAACAGATAAACAATTAAGTCAGCTTGAACAGGATAACCCACGAAACCTCGAGAGGTTATTTCCAGTGGGTTTTCAACATATATGTACAAAATTAATAAGTTAAAATCGTATTATTTAAAGACAGATAAGAAAGAAGAAAACTTATTAAAGATAATAATGATGATAATAATAATAACAACATCAAACTGATAATGATAGAAATGATGATAAGTACAAGAAAAATAAGAAGATAAATAAAAGAAGAAGAAGAAGTAGAAAAGGAAGAAGAAGAAAAAGAAGAACAATAAAAAAAAGGAGGAGGAAAGAGAGGAAAAATAATGATGAATATCACGGTTGAATTTCTATATAACGTACAAAAAACATTAGTAATTATATACAAAATTAAAAAGTATGAACCGGCAGAGCAAAGAAAAGTGTTCTGTATTCAGGCTATTTCAATCATATAACATGTCATTCACTTCTCTCCTCCGAATCTCAAGCGTTAGGTACAACTTTAATTACCTCTTAAAATGAGCAAGGTTTTCTATTTCCTTTTTTGGTCATTTGGAAGGGAATTCCAATGTCTTATGGCAATGTAATAAAACGAATTTCCAATACTACCTCCTCTTTCTGGTAAGTAAAAGTTGAATCGGCTATTTCTTGTATTAAAATCATGTAGGCGAAACGATTATCTATTGCATTCCATGTACCTCATTTACCAATTTTGTATAGCATGAGTTATAAGTTATTTAGAAAACTGCTATATTACAAACAGGTTTTATATATCTAAATCTCCGGATGTATTATGATACATTCTATTATTTACTTTGCGCATTATGTGTCATGTTATTACAAGAAAAAAACAAAGTTTTTCTGCTGTGTATAATTTTCATTCTGTTTTGCTACACTACATTGTAAATTGATTTATATGATATACATGTTTACAAACAGAATATTGATTTGTTACATTGCATTGTAAATTGATTTATATGATTTATATGTCTATAAACATATTTTTGATGTACATCAATGAAGTTTAATAAATACAATACAATACATGTAAGTCAGTAACAAGATCGAAGTTGGATCGAATATAATAATTCGACCTAGTATGGTATATTTATGCACGTGATGCAATACGAGTTGATTTGATCTTTGGTTGCCCTCAAGAAAACCAGCTTTAGAAAATTGGCTGTAGCCAACATGAGTTCTTGGACCAGAACAGTTGATGAATCTCACCATTTTGTTCTGTATAATGTTCAACTCTTCTGATCTGACTTGTGTATGTTACTATACTCTGCAGGGTTAGCATAGTCAAATAAACATTGAATAAGAGCAAAACATACAACTTTGAAATCTGAAAAAAATTCAGACGAGAATTTGCTTTTTTTACAACTGATTCTACTAAAGATGAATATTAAATTGCGCTAGCCGACTCAATGCCTAAATACTTCACTTCACAGATCCATTTCTCTTGATTACTTGATTATTGTGTGTCACTTTGAATTCAAATGACTTTTTAGAACTACTTTTAGAACAAAACAAAATGCTTTCTGGTTTTCCCAAGTGTAAAGAAAGCTTATTTTCAGTCATCCAATCGACACCCGTAGACAGTTGTTCACTGAGCTTTTCCTCCAGATATTTTGGATTAGGATTGGAATAGATTAGTACGCTGTCATCTGCGTAAAATAATAGTTTAAATTTTTTTATACACATACACATATCATTGATATAACTTGTAAATATAATTGGGCCTAAAATGTTTCCCTGAGGATCACCGCATGTTATAGTCATTGGTTTGGAACGAATATCATGAATGGCCATTTTTTGGTGTCGATTAGACAAGTAGGATCTGAACCACTCTAAAACTTGCCTTGCTAAAACCCACTCTTTCAATAACCTTTTTAATAAAACACAATGCTTAACTGTATCAAAAGCTTTTTGCAAATCAAGGTGCACCATACCAACAAAGCGCCCTCGGGAATTTTCTGTCCTCAAATAATCAGTCAAATGAATTAGACATGTTTAAGTCGAATAGTCATGCCGAAAACCAGATAAAAAATATTAAATTATATCATTTTCTTTGAAGTATTTTTAAATTTGAACACATACCGATTTTTCTAAGTGAAACTGCTGCAGTGCCAGGCCCATTCCGACGACGAATATTTCAGCCAGGATAGATCTAGTGGCCACAAGTGAGCGAGTATCTATTTTCAGCCATCTTGGTTGGTTATCTTTGCCGATAAGTTTCCCATAAATCATGCCCACACAAGACTGCACTGTATCCCCGTTACCGGGTACGGACATTCAAATGCTCTACTCTTGGTAGAGTGTTCCCAACCGGCAGAACACTTGGAAGAGATATAAATTGACTTTTCTTCATGGACATTATACCAAGGGCTGCATGACGGTTCGATGACACCCATGTCCAGCATTTTTCATACCTGCTCATCTGTCCAGTTTGATGCCGTTCCGACAGCCGCCTTGGTGGTTTTATGATGGTTGCTGCATCTCTCTTAAGTATATGATGCTTCATTCATGCTTCAGCCACCTCAAATCACTATCTGAGTCGGGAAATATATCTTCCGATTATTTGGAGAAAGCTTTCAGTGCCCTATCTTGTTCACCTTCTATTTATTTACAACTTCGCTTGAAGATCGAATCTGCTGTCTTTACCTAATAGGAAAGCTTTCTCCAAGATCTCAGTGTTATTTAAGTCTGCGACCATCAACGGATCGGATAGATTCTTTCACCAGCTGTCAGGTACATTTCTGCCACTCCTCTCACTTTTTGATAGCTACCATCTGCCTGACACACTGTCACTTCCACTTTAATAAGGTGAGGTTTTCTAGCAGTGTCCATACGAAACATTGCCTCGATTCCATTAATTTTCCCTAGAACATGCAATTCCTTTCCTTTGCTCTGTATTTTGAGTGCATGCTGCTATACTCCCTGCATCAGTTTCCAATTTAAAAATTCCATATGATCCTACCCGACCTTACCCGACCTTACCCGACCCACAGGTTGGGGCTCGGCCCTCCTTTCTTCCACTAGTTCCCTTTTTTTAGCTTTACTGATTTTGCCCATTCAAGGGTAGACAGAATCGTCACCTTCTTGGCGTTCTCATCTGACGCCAAAATTAAAAGAAATCCTGCATTTTCCTGGTCAATTTAGTCTCTGTTTTTTAAATTCCTGTCGCAACTTTTGAGTCTGTAATTGTGTCAGGAAAGATGTCTATGTGCAACCCTCTCTTGCACGTCTTGCTTCAGCCTATCGCCCCCTTGGTTACTGGCGACTCATCCTCCGGCAATGTCCCCGTATCTGTCTCTAATGCTATGTCCCTCTCATCATCGCTCCCAGGCACCTGATTCCATTGGGACTGAAAATCTACCTCACTGCTCCCGTACTTTTCCCCTGGACTTGGCATCTCCTCTGGTCGCTGCTGACTTTAACCGAAATACCGAGCTTCCGCCTACTAATCCTTAGCCTAGCTTCGGCCCTGCCTTCTGATGCTGGTTAGCCGCCTGCTATAGTCCTTAGCCCTCGGCCCTGCTTTCTGACTTAGTTTTCCGCCTGCTATATAGTCTTTAGCCCTCGGTCCTGCTTTTTACCACCAGTCCAGTTCTGCTCTACCAGCTCAGTTCTGCTACCGGATCGGCTCGGCTCTGCCAACTCGTTTCTGCTCTACCAGCTCGGTTCTGCTCTACCATCTCGATTCGGCTCTACCAGCTTGGTTATGCTCTACCAGCTTGGCCCTGCTCTCCAAGCTCAGGTCTGCTCTACCAGTTGCGTTCTGCTCTACCTTGCAGCTCGGCTCTGCTCTACCAAATTGGCTCTGCTCTGCAAGTTCAGGTCTGATCATGACTCCGACTAATGATGACTTTATCGACTTCGTTCCGTCTTTGATCACCGTCGACGTCGAACTCTATACCGAGTTTCACCACCAACAAACGTGGACTCCGCATCCGCATCCGACATCGCCGACCCTTGGCTTTCGTTCATCATTCATTTTTGAACTGTACTATGATCACCAACGTCATCTATGATCTACCAAGTAGACCTACCAATTGTTTCCTCGACTTTCGTTTTTCGACTAAATTCGAATCCGACATCGTCAACGACTCTCGAACCTTTGCTGGAAGGACAGTTTGTATAATGTACTATGTAATTTGAATATGAGCGGCAGTTTTCCGCTTTAGAAATAGACTAACCACTTTACATATAATATTGTTGTGTGTTGAAAGTGTTTAGTGTCATGTATAATGATGTAACAAGCGGCAGTCTTTCGCTATAGAAATAGACTTCAGCTTTTTACTGTAAATTGTTGTATATATTTATGCGAGCTAGATTTGAGCTCGTTTGAATAAACGCTTTAAAAAAAGTATACATATTGTTTCCATTATTCTTTGTTTGAAGCCCATTGTTCTCTCGTGAATCACAGTAAAAAAAAAAAAAAAAGGTGAAGACTTAGATTGGGGGGATGTTTGATACGTCATACGATCATTCGACAATAATAATCATTTTTCAACCCCCTCCCTCTTGCCAAACACTAGGGACTTTTAGATTTAGACGACGAGAGCGTGGACTGCCGCGTGTGACATTGTGTTAAGGCACTGGGCCGTGCCCGGCAGTTCCTTAAAAGGACATCACAGTGCCTTATAAGGACGTCACACGTTGCAGTCGACGTGCAAATCTAAAAGTCCCTACTGTTTAATGTGAAACAGATGAATCACCATGATTGTGATGTCTTTTGTTAACAGATGTTTGCGACAGAAGTGGCTGAACCTCGAGGAAATGGATAATTGTGTTGGAAGTGAACTTCGTGCAAGCTCCTGTCATTTTTGTGTCTACTTTGCAGACCAGCATGGTCTTTCAAAGTTAAAAAAAAAAAAGAATTAAGGCTGGCAGATTTTATGAGGAATACTGTGTTGAAAGTGCATTAAGGTAGTGGATTTTCAAATGATAAAAAGGAATCAATCACGCAATTTCATCAATGCTTATCATATTTTCATTTAGCTACCTGCAGAATTGAAAGGTGACTGTGTACGTGCAGTAACATTTTAGTACAAGTAGCATGGTAACGTAGGTACTGGAGAACCATGGTAACGAAAGGTATGGGAGTACCATGGTAACGAAAGTTATGGGAGAACCATGGTAATGAAAGGTATGGGAGAACCATGGTAAACAAAAGGTACGGGAGGCCATGGTAACCATATGGTACCGTGAACCATGGTAACGAGAACCATGGTACCAAGAACCATGGTAACCGAGAAGCATGGTAACCATGGTTCTTATGGTGGATGGTAATTTGGACAAAGAACCATGGTAATGAGAACCATGGTACACCAAACCATGGTTACCATCGTTCGATGTCCAAATTACCATCTACCATAATACCCATGGTAACCATGGTACCGAAAACCATGTTAATTTCATGATACATTTTTATAAGGGGTTGTGATGGTACCCGACACATGCTCCGCCGACGATTGCTCCGCGACATTTGCTCCGACGTCAAATGCTCCGCCGACATTTGCTCCGCCGACAGTTGCTCCGACGACATTTGCTCCGCGACATTTGCTCCGCCGACAATTGCTCCGCATGAAGCGATAAATGCTCCGGTGACAAATGCTCCTCGAACGACAGTTGCTCCGACGACAGTTGCTCCGACTACAATTGCTCCGCCGACATTTGCTCCGCCGACAATTGCTCCTGCGACATTTGCTCCGTATGGAGCGACAACTGCTCCGGTGACATTTGCTCCAACGACATTTGCTCCGCCCCAAAAGTGCCCCGTAAAATACAAATGCTACTTGTTCTACGATAAATGCTTCGCCGACAATATTTTTTATATTTTTTAGTTTGCTCTGAAATAGAAAGATTGCAAAATAAGCTTTTACTTCCCCTGACATGTAATGATTGCTTAGTGTACATTATCTGGGATGTACAGTGATTGATGAAAAGTTATTTCAGCTTATTCGAAATGACTTTTAGGCAACTCCTTTTTCTCCCATATCATCAACATTCATTCATTTCATTTCATCTACATTATTTCATGAATTGCATTCAGAAAACGAAACAAACTAAAAAATATTTAAACAAAAACCATGAAAAAAAATATATTGTCGGCGAAGCATTTATTTTGTCGTAGTACAAGTAGCATTTGTATTTTACGGGGCACTTTGAGTGCGGAGCAAATGTCGTCGGAGCAATAGTCGGCGGAGCAACTGTCGTCGGAGCAACTGTCGTTCGAGGAGCATTTGTCACCGGAGCATTTATCGCTTCATGCGGAGCAATTGTCGGCGGAGCAAATATCGGCGGAGCAATTGTCTTCGGAGCAACTGTCGGCGGAGCAAATGTCGGAGGAGCAATTGTCCGCAGAGCAAATGTCGCGGAGCAATTGTCGCATTTTGCGGAGTAAATGTCGGCTGAGCAATCGTCAGCGGAGCATGTGTCATGGATTCGTTGTGATAGAATCACTGGGGTTAATCTGAATACCGCATCTCATCTCATTCCCTGGCTCTCATGTCTCTGTTCTCACACACTCCCGCTCTCCTTTTCTTGGTAGAGAATGGTCCGTTAGTAACAGTAGGCCGGATATTAGGGACTTTTAGATTTGCACGACGAGAACGTGGACTGCTACGTGGACATCCTTTTAAGGCAATTTGACGTCCTTTTAAGGCACTGTCGGGAACTGACAGTGCCTTAACTCTTTGCCCGCCACGTACACAATCCCCCCTGTGCCACATTGTTTTTAGGGTGCCACCTTAGGAGGAGTTCTGCATGGACTATGCTTATTCAACTCGCAATAACTTTTGATTGGTGTACTGTACGCAAAAGTGTACGTGTGGGACCAGGCTCATCTTCCTCGTCAGAGTCAGTCTCGCTCTCCTCTGAATCAGAGTCGGCTGTTGGAACAGGGTCCATCACAAGTTCTCGTACCTGATCAGCAGTGAAGAAGTCCCGTCTCCTCCTAATAGGGGCCATCCTAGCTCATCAGAATATTTGCAAAAGCAGTTTCAAAAACTCAAATTTTCTCGGAAAATGTCAATGTAAACAATGTCTGCGAAAGCGGTGCAATGAAGTGTGATGTGTATACAATGCGAAGCACGCGTTACTATTGTGTGTGTGTGCGTACAATAGAATTAAATGCGTTCCGTGTGTATTGTGAATGAAATGTGACTTGAGTCGAAGTTGGCAGCCCGCTGTATGTTCCGCTAGTCGAACGTAGCGGGCAAAGAGTTAAAAGGACGTCACATTGCCTTAAAAGCTAGCAGTCCACGTTCTCGTCGTGCAAATCTAAAAGTCCCTATTATTGAATCGTACACGTCTTGATGTTACTCTACAATGAGGGGACTGAGAGCCTGATTGACGGTGCAACTATATTGGAGCATTTTAGCTTCCTTTTTTATTGTGCGTTGTATACATCCATTCTTTTTATATCCGTGACTATATACTAATACATAAAATGACATAACATCTTCAATACACCTTAAAAAATTCCTGGGCATCGTAGTGCCTGGTACATTAGAATCCTAATTCTGAAAAGTGATAAAACATACTGAGAGACCTGGAATAAGCACAGGCATCCAATGTTGTGGACTATGCGACCCTTGACCCCAAATAGTACGCAACTGTAAATCATATTTAATGATCCCCTTTGAAGGGGCTGAAAAGTAAACATTGACGGGAGGAGATGGGGGCAAACAAGAAGCTATGGGAACCGTTACGAGCTTTATACTCTGTTAACAAGTAATACCCTCCAAGAGATTTGCCAATTCTGTTGGTAAATTGTCTAATTCCCTTTTGCATTATATATATAAATATCATGTCACGACTAAAAATTACTAAAAATGAATTGAAAAAAAAAATTATACTTTTTTCAAAAATGGAAAGACCTGTTCTCTGAGTAATACACCACCAAGTATCATTACAAAATATATTCTGATCATGAATACTTCGATAAGGTTAATATAAATTGTACATATATAATTTCGTCATTGAAATATAATAAAGATGACAACAAATAACAATCACCTGCTTGCCCGAATATGTAGTGATGGACTATTGTTAATTGCAAATTGCTGGGGAAGTGTGGTGGGGTGTTTTGTGTGGTCTAGTGGTGAAGGCATTAGCGTTCTCAGCCAGTAACCAAGTTTGATTCCAGGCAGAGAAGAAAAAAAAATCAACTTTTGCAAACAAAATCCCAAAAGAGGAAAGCAACAGGGTCCTTGGATTTAAGCTACACAACCATTATTTTCATTTCCATTCGCAATATACATATATACATCATGTCATGACTAAAAATTAATCAAATGAATTGAACAAAAACCATTGTACCGTCACCATCATCATCATCATACTTTTTTCAACAATGAAAAGGCCTCTTCTCTGAGTAATACACCACAACGGTTTTTTCTTCAAATCATCTGATCATGAATGCTTCGATAAGGTCCATATAAATGTACATATATAATTTCTTCATTGAAAAATTATGAAGATCATAACAAAATAACATTCACCTGGTTGCCCGAATATGTGGTGACGGAATATTCATTGGTAATTGCAAAATGATCGGGGAAGGGGAATGTAGGGTTCAGCCGACACCCAGCCGACACCCAGCCGACACCCAGCCCACCCCTCCCCTAAGGGTATGCCAATGTAACATCATGTTCTCTTAACAAGACCTTCTTCTCGCTTAAAAATAACTGAATAAAACGCCGTTTCCATTTTCTTTTATCAAGTAAGAATGATACATCGCATTATTTAGTCAAAACGTCAACTGTGCCTTTGGACTTTGCAAAATCGGTGGTGCCACTGGAATCTATGTTACTGCTCTAGTTTTCTTTGATGACAACCGTTGAATCCAATGAAATATTATCTGCAGCATCACTAGTTGCAGAAGCAACATCATCACTCCTCTCGTTGTGTATGGTGCCATCCTCTGCACCTTTAGGGAGACTGGTGGCAGCATCATTGCTGGTGGAAGCAACATCACCGGTGCCCTCAGTAGCTTTCATGGCATCAGTTGAATCCAGAGTAACACTGACCGTGTCAGCATCCGTGGTGGAGGAAACATCATCAACTCTCTTAGTGACATTTGTGACAGATGCATCAAGAAGGAGACTGACCGTCATGACATCAGTGCTTGTTGCATCACGATCCGTGTCCTTCTTCTGTTCCTCGGTGGCACTTTGGATATCTTTGTTCATAGGTGGTGTGACCCCTTTCTCAACCTGGCTAGCATCATAGGTCGGATTGAACATACACATAGAATCGGGATGGTCGTCTTTGGTAGGCAACCTGTAATTACCCGAGGCTCCTGGGCGCAATTTGTTTAATATGCTAGCTGACGAGGATAGCACCGTCGAGCTTACCCCACCGCTGGAAGTGCTTGCTTCTTTCTTTAGGAACTTGTCGAAACAAGTTAGCCCCCATTTCTCACGGATGTGAGGCTTCCGGACGCAGTAAAGTAGAAAGATGAACAATCCTTGGAAGGAGTTAAGGACGACGAAGATCGGCTGAGCCACCTGTTAAACGCAAATGTTTCAGAAATAATAATTAGGTATATTGCATTCTCTTTCATGTTCTGCAGATACTAAACATCTAAAGTGGTATTGCTGGTGTATGTATTTATCATAACCGAGTTCTCAAGATACTTCTTAGAAGATATATACCACACATGAGTTATTCTTGAAGCTACTTGGCTTTACCTGACTGAATGACGGGATCAAAAGAAGATATCCGGTGACCCAGGTCAGACCGAGCAGAAGCAAGATGCAGATCGCGTTCTGGACGCGTTCGATTGTCTCTCGACGTTCTGCCTTAGCCTCTCTTTTCACCCGACCAGCGATGTTGGCTGACCGGAGCAATTGTCGAACCACCAGGATGAAGATGACAATGTTGATGAGGAGGATGATGGACATGGGAACCAGGAGACCACCAATTTGAGCCCAGAATTGTAGAAAGCATCTTTTGATAGTAAATATGCATTTTGTAAAGTGACTGAATTAAGTCAACTAACTATATTAGCGATAGTTAAACAAAATTTTCATGGTCCTTGAAACATTTTATCTGAGAAATTGTCAATGTAAATGCTTTCCCATTATTTATTTATTTATTTGTCCCATACGTTACCAAAAACATCTGAGATTTTAGTATGTGTGGTGACTGTATTCATTTGGTGGCCTTTCTAGACCTTGGATCACAACACATACCCACGAAAGTGATACCTAAATGCCAATTCCAGATCATAATTGCATACTTGCTAACTCATGAGATACCTCAATACCAAATGCCTTAAATCTAGATTAAAGTACAGAAACGTGATTTTGCTGAATCCGAAATTTAAACATCCTTAGGTATACCCTATACTATGCCATCCAATATTCCAGCTAAACTTTTAAAGCGTTACCACTTACAGATCATCATGAGCGTAAGAGTCTCTAGCAATAGATCCGGTGAGAACCACGATAAGTGCAGGAATTCCTGAAATGACATACGTGTATAAGGAAATACAATGTTTATAGTCATTCATATAATGACTACATTGGACATGGGCCTAGCTCATTCCTTTCCCCGTTTCCCTGATAGGCATACTCATGTTATCGTTGTGCATGCTGTCCAGCTCACAATCTTTACCACGGTTATGGCGACACTATAATTATTTTAAAATGAATTAGATATCTCGATGTTCATATTCTCTAGGGTTTAGAGTCTTCTTTGTACAAATAACATGCAATGCCGATTGCTGTTTAATACTTATAATGAAGGAATTACACATAAATTGCAACAATTACGAATTCATGTGCATTGTTTAGATGATACCTGTTGGACTATTGTCCATCGTAATGTGATCTTTCCATAATTACTGTCCATTTGATTAGCATGGCTAAATTAATATAGTACACTGCCAGAGTTTTTGAATCATTGTGTTCATTAGAAAACAGAGGAAAACGAAATAAGAATTCGTCACGGAAGACGAATGAGGTGGTCTGGACTTTTTTAAAAGGATCTCATATGGAGAGATGAAGAGATGTATATAATATATATATAGGCGTGAAGAAAATGGTCTAGGAACGTGAGACGTAGCTGTACTTAACAATTTTATTACGCGCTTTCGGCTTGTGAGGCCTTCTTCAGGTTCTGAAGTGCAAACACATACAGAAACAAATACATTGTATGAACAGATATACATGGCATAAAAACTTAATATCACTCAATCATATAGTCAAGCATCATGAACATAGCAAAAATTAGTACGAGAAATACTTCGGAATAAACTTAGAAATGATTATGCAATTTCAAAGTGTTTTACCTTGCTTGTGTGTTGGGCTGTCGTGTGTGTTTATTCAGTTGATGTGATGTATGTACGTGTAATAAGGGAAGTGCGGTCAAGTGTGGATTACTGACCTGTGACACGGTTACTGATCTATGACACAGCCGTTCACACAATGTATTTGTTTCTGTATGTGTTTGCACTTCAGAACCTGAAGAAGCCGAAAGCTCGTAATAAAATTGTAAAGTACAGCTACATCTCACGTTCCTAGACCATTTTCTTCACGCCTACATATTCTGGAACACCCGTTGTCATGTCAGAAATGAGAATTCTCGCACTTTTAAACATATATATATATATATGGCAGTAGATAGGAGGAGCAGGAGAGCGGGAGACGGGGTATAATTATGTAAAAAATACATGAGCTGGACAGAGGGATAAAAGAGGAATCTGAATACATGCACTTGGAAGGAGAGAGGATAGTAAGGAAACATGGTAGGGGTGAAATAATAATACAAGGGGCAATGGGTTGAGCTAGAGAAAATTAAGGAACATCTGAATACATAAAATAGGGAGAACGAGAGCCAGAGGCGGGAAAGGGAGAGGATGAGAGAGTAGAGAAAGAGAGGCAGATACAGAGGAAGGCAGAGCAAGAGAGGAAGAGGGAGACAGAGAGAGGGAAAGGGCCTTTTCAGCTGCAGCACCTTCTCTTTGGAATAATTTACCATTGAATTTGAGAATCATAACTTCCTTAGAGACTTTTAAATCCAAGCTGAAATCTCATCTTTTTAAACAAATACCTGTACTTGGCACTATGACACTCATCCAAACTCTCCTATTCTTCCTTTTTTTCTTGTGCGCCTCGGAATAGAATTGGCTAGAAAGACGGCGCTATATAAATGCCTATTATTATTATTATTATTAAAGAGTAGAGGGAGAGAAACAGATATGCAGAGACAGAGCAAGAGAAGAAGAGGGGGCAGAACACTAGAGGGGACGGAAAACAGAGCAAGAGAGAGGAGAGAGAGAAAAAGAGAGATGCAATGGAGAACGATGCATTCTATATTTTCAGCATGAATATAATTGAATATAAAGAAAGAGAGAAGTATAGACATGTAACCAATTCTATGTCCGTGGGAGAGACGTAAACATTGCATATACTTGGGCCCCATCATACCAAGAGTTGCTATTGATCCAAATCAATCGCAAGTCCTCTATTAAATCAATCGCAAGTTTGCAGTATCCTATGTCTTATGTACATAGTTGCGATTGATATAAAAAAAGACGGGCCCCAGGGATGAATAACTGGAAAAATATAAACGTCTGGGAAGAAGGCTAGCATCATAAAACTAGGCGATTTGATATTGTAGCAGAGTTGGGAGATTAACCCTATATAGGTTTAATACACGACAAGGAATCAGATTTCCCATAGGGTTGTACGCAAACTATTGACATTCCTCTCCCATAGATAGAATCATGAAGGAATCGCGGTCATAAATTACGGCAGTGGGGGCGCGTGACACCGCGGACCAAAAACAAACATATTTTTAGGGGCAATGTGGCAAGGAAAATCGGGTATAACATAAAAACAGGCAGAAGATGGCAGTCAGATCTGTTATCAACTTAAAGCTTAGAGTTAGACATCAGAGAAGAAGTTGGTAATAGTTGGTAATAAAATTGAAGTGGAAATCCCTGGAAATCTAAACATTTCCTCTGGATTTATAAAAAACATGGATACTTAGTCAATTTTCAGTGAATTACCCTATAATATATTATGAAGATTGTGTTTTTATCCATTTTTAACCAATTTATGAAGTGAAATGAACTATCAGGAATATGTGAGAGCAATTTCATATCAATAGCTTAAAAACTCCATGTTAAATTGAAAGATTTATAAAATAAGTCACTTTTGCACTAAAACTGTGAATATGTAAGATTTTGCTGTTTGAAGGAGTAAATTTATAACCTAAATGTGCATACCGGAATTAAATATTTTACTGAGGTATTCTTCAATGTATTATCTTTCAACTGGGCATGATTTGTTTTTAATACCAAAAATGAGCTTTGGCGCACTTTGGTTCCTCCCACGCCCACTGTGCGTCGGCCCTGCGTTTCGTTCGCATCTGTGCACAAATCACACTACGTGCTATTTATACACAAATTACATACAGTTGCACATTCGCATCGGCCCTATTATGCATTGTTTGTATGGTTCATACACTCACCGTTCCCAAATGTGACTTCATAATATAGCTTGTCAAAGGATATTTCGGAGTAATTTGGCGTTTTTCTTTGCATTTATTTTGTAATTGAATCATGGCACCTCGACCGAATACACGGCTTTTACATACATTTACTTAACAAAGCTTTCAATATGAGCATGGAGCATCAGTATATTGACCCAGATTTATGTAGGGCAGGTAAAGTATATTCCCTTTCAAAATCAGTGTTACAAGAAACCCATTGTATCATCTTGGAAATTAACGAACAATAGCAAGAAGACAATACATGCTCAAGGCACAGCATACTCAGGAAATCCGACCAATATTTACATTGTTGTGTCTCTGATTAGTCTAGCACCTTTTTTGAAATAATGCTCAGTGCACAACAACTCTGGGGCCTTCCCTTAAATCCCCTCCCTTTGCTTTCTGTTATATGGGCTTTTTTCTGGTTGGAATATTCAGGTGGGCTGTATATAATACAGACCACCTTATGTTTTCGTTAGAATTGCCTTTGTTTATCAGGTGGGCTGTATATAATACAGACCACCGGTACAATTGCGCGTACTGCCATTTTGCAACATACAATCGCCGAAACTTCTCTCTCATCATATTTGGCACATTTTTCCAAGCATTTTGATACCTTGTTCACCTTTTTCTGACCAGTAAAAACGCAATGAGCGTCCGTTCAAGAAACATGTCCGTGTGCGCGAGCTCTTGTAATACATAGCATATATGGGCAAAAACATGCCTATACAAAATTCATTGTAACTCTTCAGAATGGATGGAAACTCCCAATTTTTTTCATATTTCGATAGATTATGAGTCGGAAATATGATTTCATGTCTCATTTGACCCTCAATTAACTCATGACGTCATCATAATGGCCTCCGAACTCAAAATTTCAATTTGCATATTATGACGTCAGCATATTTTTGGAAAATTGATTGTATCTCTGTAAATATTGATCGATTTTCTTTCAAATTTTGATATGTTCTAGCTGAGACAATTTTCTACAAATGCAGTTCGCACAACTTTTCATTTTGACAAAGGCATCATGGCGTATTTTTGCGATTGAAGGAGGCATGTCAATTTTTCACATTTTGCGTGTATTCTCTATGGGACATGACTTTTTTCAAAACTGGATTCTACATTCCCGTCTTTCGCGAGCAATATCTCCGTCGTTTTAGTTTTGTTTTCGCTGAGCTTCGAGTATGTTGTAGCTGAGACAATAAGCTATCACTAATGTGCCCTTTATTTTTCGATCAGATGCCGGGATCATGCTCATATTTCACTTGCAAAGTGGGATTTGAGAATTCCATTTTCCGTTCACGTGTAATGTCTATGTGGATTATTTTGGTATATTTGTCGCAATTGACTTGAAACGTCACATGTTGATAGGTAAGACAAAATATTTCATATAAAAACACAAAATGGAAAATATGCATATTTCATTATGTTATTTAGATTTTAAGGTTAAAGTTCAAATATACTGTACATGGTTTCTTTAAAACATTGCTTTGTATAGACATGAAATTTGGCACACTAATAGACCTGAATAAGAGGATTATTTCAAAAATTTAGGTCAAACCATGCCAATGGTATCTTAACTACTTAGTATGTAAATTAGGGTCAAAGGTCAAACATTTCACAGATCACTATCTCACTAACCATGTGTGGTATGCACTAATTGGAACAGCCCACCTATACTTGTTCCGAAACAAGTATTACATGTCTAGTTTGATTTTGGTATCACTGGAAAGCTTATTGAATCATATGTGAATATAACACACTTGTCACTAACGAAGGAACAAAATAGAGTGCCAAAGTTTTGTTGAAAAGGACAGAAGTGAACATATATTTACATACCGAAAATACATGTTTAGAAATAAGTATCATACAGGCAAAAAACACTAATATACCAAATGAGTTTGATATGATAAGAAATCTAATGAAAATCTTTACATCTTTGCTACACAGCATTTATCTTCAAATGATCAAGTAGAAAGTTATAGCCTTCTGAAATTTAAATAGAGATACCTTCTTAACGCTAAAAAAAGTGCACACTGCAAATTAATGCAACGCACAGGGGGTTTACGGGCAAACGCACAAAGAGTTAAATAAAAAGTGATTTTGAGCAATTTGAAATTTTGCGCGCGAACTGACGCGCGACCGTACGCGTACGCGCGCGTTTATTGACCTGAAATGGACCGGACGGATATTGACCTTAATCATGATAAATATGAATGAGAAATGACTTTCCGTTATGAAGATATGATCAAGTGTAGATTTTCACAAAATGGCGCGATAAATATTGGGGACACATCTTATGACAATGACCCATGACTGTGCCAAAATTGAAAAAAATAGACTGTACCGATCTAAGAGTTATGGTCTGCACAAAAAAGTGGAGAAATGAATAAAGAGAAATAAAGAAGAAAGAAAATTCTGACGAATTCAATAGGTGCTCTGTCGATGACACACCACCTAAAAAGTATTCCTTCGTTATATGAATTATTAAAGAATTACATTTGATCGCCCATTCATGATTTTTGTATTGCTGAAAGTTAATCGCAGCAAAGCAGGTTGGCGGACCTTGCCAAATTCATTGTTTTATGGATACTGTCAGTACCTACAAGCAGTAGCGAAATGAGCAAAAACTGTTTTTGGGACATGTTTTTAAAAAAATTGTTTAACAAGGTTAAATTTACGTTATTATCCTATTTTGTTTACCGTTTTTTGTTGAAAATCATGTGATATCACGAACATTTATAAATCACTTGTATGGAATTGAAAATAAGTCATGGTACGCCATTGCCTACAAGTATAAGTTCAAACAAGTCTGTCGAAGGTTTATGATCTAGAGACATTCTATCTATATATAAAAAAAAAACATACAAGCACTTCATGTTAATAGTACACACTATTCCCATAATAAAAAAAATTAAGGAAATACATTTCTCACCCCATGCAGCTAAGAAAGCCTTGATTATGAAATTCTGGATGTAGGTGTTGAAGATCTTCACAATGATGAGGTAGATATTGTACCCCTCTATACCCATCCATGCAATGGAGGACAAAACGAAGTAGTGAACTAGGGCCGTCAGAAACCCACAGGGTCCAGCTTGGACCTCACGATAATCTCTGATAGAATCCAGAGAGATCATGATGACAAATGTCGTGTAGAGACAGAGCAGGGTCAGGCACAGAAAGATGAAGATCTGGTTAGTCTGTTTGGTCCTTAAATCCCTATCAAGATTGCAAAATAAGGTTAGGAAAGCGTCGAAGCAATATTGTACCATACATGTACAGGTTTAACATCACGCCATTAGCAACACAGAACATAGAAACGTCAAACAACAAGAAAAACAAAGGAAACTTGAGGGGGAAATGTGATTGTGCTTCACTTGTATACGTGTATCTCTTCTTTTACCGGGCACAAACCAGCAGAATGGCCACGCGTGTTGAATAAAACTAATTTTGGTTTAACTATTCAGGACGATGTCAAATGGGAAATTTATGTTCGCCAAAGATGTTCGAAACGAAATTAATATGCTTTATATTCTATGCAAAAACAGCACACCATGAGGCAGAGGATTTGATTTACTTATTTGATAGAATATCAATGTATAATATTGATATGATATAAACAAACTAATATTGTAACCTATTTATGACCCTCGTCACACCACCCCTACACCACCAAGCAACTAATCATATTATGGCAGTTTCCATTCTACTTCTTCAACTTCAACTTCTTCTTCTTCTTCTTCTTCTCCTCCTCCTCCTCCTCCTCCTCTTCCCCTTTCTATCATGAACTGTACATTGTTGATAGTAGTTCTCAACAGAAATGATACCGAACAGAACTGAACTGCAGGTTAATACGTATTTCACAATACAAAAAGGGGTATTTGAATTTGCATGATTATTTAATGAATTCTAAAAATGCATCTTTTGATAGTTTTTGTAACTATTGTATGTTCAAAAGCTACCAAATAAAATCGAAGATAAAACGACCAGAGAATAATTACATATTCTGTCCCTTTGCATTACATTAATAACTGCAATTTTTCTCAATGGGCTCACTTGTTCCACATGTAGGTTGCCAATGTGACAAGAAGACTGAAAATAGAAATACAGCATCCAATATAAGTCAGGATGTTGTAGGCCTCGATTAATGAATCCTCCGGTCTACGTCTATGGATATCCTGGAACATGAACGAAATTTGAGCCCAAACTGAAACATCTTTTTCGAATTCCCAAATAAAACTGATTATTTGACCATCAACTCTCATAAAGTCTATGTGTCATTAATTGAAAACTGAGAAATTGTGGGTTTATTATAACAGAAAGTGGTGGAACCTCATATTACTAATGGAAAACAAAGAAAAGAATATCACTTTACTACCTTTCACACGAGACACCACACCTTCAAACTTAAGTTGATCTCAAGAGTAAGAATATTATTCATACCCAGTTAAAGGCCACCTCTATACTCCATCGTTCTTCGGAAGTAAAAGGGGAAGTGTAAAAGAGGAAAAGGTCGAATAATAACCGCTCGTCCACAAACACCTGTTAGTATTTTTTTGGACCAACTTATGTGACCCCTGGGTCATCAAGAGGATTATCACGCTATAGCTCTAGTAACCTACTGCGTTTACTTAGTAGGGTTATAGTTGTCCTGGGAGTAGTTAAATAGTGATAATGGATATAATAATTGCCTAATTGCTTTTCACTGACCATTATAACAGCGAAGTTGGTAAGATGATCACACGCACAGCGCACTATCTCCTCATCATAGCGCTCATCAGATGATGTGATTCCAGAAACAAGAACACATCCATCTTGGGACCAATCTTCCTGCTCCTCATCCCAGAATGAACAATTGGGATTCACGTATCCAGACTACACAACAATAACAACAAAAAACAGCAAGAAATGCATAGACCCATCATAAAATTTATTTAAAAAGGCATGAAAGAAGTATGAATGATGATTTTGATTGGTTTATTTTAAAAGCCCATTGATCATGAGAGGAATCATACACAGGAGTTTAAAAAAGAAGAAAGATTGAAAAACAAATAATGTTTAAATTTTCCCCTATATACATATATATATGTCTACAACTTTAATTATCTATGAATACTGCTAAAGGCAGATTACAAATACGTATAATATACATGTGCAAAAACGTTATTCTGACATAATATAGGTCTTACCATTATTGTAGTGAAGGAAAAATTTATGAATTCGGTCAAGGCTGCTACTTTCCCTTGACCAATACTGAGAGAAATCACGGGCGAGTTAGCCGATCGATTGAAGCCTTCATTTCTTGCACTGAATGTGCGCAATGATTTAGAAATGAAGAGGGCTGGAGTTGAAAATACATTGAAGTTGACCCGGACGTATTCACCACTGCCATTCGACGGCGATCCTGAGAGTGGGGCCGTGGACGAAATGACGGATGAAACTGAAGGTGGAATGTTGACCTGAGCGATGATGTCTTGTCTAGTAGCATCGCGGTCGTCCTGGATCGGAGCACTGATGGTAATATTGGACTTGGTCAGGTCTGAAAGACTGGATCCAGCTAGCGAAAGCACGAGACCGCTGATTACGTCGTCAGCAAGTACACTCTGAACCTGTTATGTGAACCAGAACTGCAATTATTAGTATTATTATTATTATTATAATTATCATTATTATTATTATCATTATTTTTATTATGATTATCATCATCATCATCATCATTTGAACCTGTTATGTGAATCAGAACTTAAATTATTATTATCATTATTATCATTATTATTATTATTATTATTGTTATCATTATCATCATCATCATTATTTTCATTATTACTATCATTATGATTATCATTATTTTAGTATTATTTTATTATTTGTTGTTATTATTAACATTAATATCAATATTTCTATTTTTATTGTATTATTGCTATGATTATCATAATTATTATTATTATATAAGTGGGATAGGGAACCTTTGCTCATGCAGAGCCTTCGCTGTGACATGTTCTCCCTTGACAAATTCGTAAAAAACAGATCAGTTGAGGTGTTCAAAAATAATCTAAAATCATTTCTATTCGGATTTGAATATAATGAATTGTTCCCTTTTATTTTATCTTATGTAGTTTGTATAAAATGCAGATGCTTTTATGTGACTTCTCCTTCACACTAGTGCACCTTGAGTATATGATTTCAAGTGGCTTTGGCGCCTCACAAATCTAATATTACTATCATTATCATTATCATCATCATCATCATTAATGTTATTTGTATTATTGGCATCACTATCATCAATAATCTAATTATTATTAATGTTATTAATATGTATTAATAGTTTTATTTTCATCATTATCATTATTACCAGTATTATTATAATAATAAATATTATCAGTATAGGTATTGTTTTCATTATCATTATTAATATCATTATTATTATCAGTATATCATTATTGATGATTGAAAATGAGGCGATTAGCACCATGCACAGACGTTCAAGTAAGGTATCCCCCAATTTCAAATTGGATGTATCCCGCACACATAGTTGTTTGGTAGATCTTTCTTAAACTATAAAGAACAATGGTGGAATGAATGATACCTCAATGGATGAATGATGTGTCAGTTTGTTGTTTATTTCAATTTTTTTTAAATATCCATGCAATAAATTATATAATTTGGACATGTAAAATGTAAAATTACCTGTACGGCTACATTTGGCTGCTGAATGTTGAGCATCCCACCATCGGCAACCTGAATACGACTGATTTGTTCCTCAAAAGCCAGGACAAATTTACTTATTGCCCCACCTTCTTCCTCAGCGGCTTCAAGTTTTTCTTTCTCTACCTGAGCTACATTGCTCACAATACTCGTTATAGACTTTGTTACCTGTCAATTAAATCACAAAAGAAGAAGATGATTTAAACTATAGTAGGAGAAAGTTGCCAAATCTCGGAAATCAAACTGAATGCAAATAGAGTATTAAATAACATGACAGCCCTAGCACAGCTGTTATTTTAAAGCTGTTACACAATCTCTTGAAGAAGCAACCGTCAAGGGGTCAAAAGGATATGAAAGGACAGTGACAGACCTACATCTGTATTGGAACAAATAAAAGATTACACACAATTTCCAAAAAGAGCCGGATACGGGCCTTACGGGGTTAGGCTCTAGTAAATTCTTCATTCACAGTAGTTTATCTTCAAGGCGTCCAATATTGTTAAAACCGGTTATGGGATTTACCCCTTTTTACATTCTATAACAATTGTATAAATGTTTTGAAGGGAAGACATACATTTTTTCCCCATGACATAATTATCGGATCATAATAAAATTCAACAGCCATCGCAACTTTATGTTCAATAGGAATGGTATGGCATCGTGCACAATACCTCTTCACTAGTAAGATTTTGCTGCACAATGTTTGATGTTATCTCTGCCACAAACGTGATGTCATCTGATGTGATATCTTCGATGTTGGAAGTAATAGATGATACTTGCTGGCTCACTTCACATGCATTTTCTTCACCTACGATTACCTAAAATTTGAGGGGAAAATATCATTACAGCACGTTCAGTGATACGACTTTCCCTCCTTTAGGTAACAATAGGTTACAATATTGCAATGACACATAAAGTAGGTTTCTTTTTCCATGTACCCACCTTATTTAAAAAAAAAAAAAAGAGTGTCCCATAATGTCTAATTTCACAACTCATGGACCGGAAGATGGTTAATAATTTTCGAACAAATTTAGCGGTTATTATCGCTACGCTGGTAATTTGATTTTAATCAGACCAACATCTTATAAATGCAATAATTATGTAAAATTCTACTATAATGTCAAACTATTTTATTGTTTTAAATGCCGTATCAAGAGTTAACTGATGAAGAGAAGTAGGCCTGTTGGACGTGCTCCTATTTTAGCATTGTCAATGAATATGACAGAGAATATGCTGGCGCCTTATATAAAAATCGTCCAATCCATTTGTGAATGAAATGACATTAAAACAATCAGTAGAATCGATTAAACATGGGCTATTCATTAACTGTTAGGCATGATTTTATAGTTTTCAAATGTTAACTAAGGATACACTTTTACAAAAAAGTTGAGTAAGAAAGGAACATGCATTTTTGTTGTGAAATTGTACACAATACTGGGTAAAAATAATGTACCAAATCGGGCGAAATCTACCCAATGATAGGTCATTTTACGCTTATCTTATTTTTAAATATAATTTATCAAACTTTTTTCAGTTTGTAAAGATCAGTGGTATCTACAATATCTAAACACAGTTGCACTACATATGAAGGTTATTAAAAAAAACTCTTTTCAATGATCGAAATTTGAAAAGAAAATCCAAAAACCTTTGCAAATTCGGTGAGGATATCTGTGACATTTCTAAATGGTCCGCAATTATCCAAAGGATGCCACTGGCTCTGGGTAATACCATCGCCAATACACAGAGCCCGTCCAATGGGTTCATTGGCTGTTCGGTATAAACAAAAAATACACATATATTTGTATATATATATATATATATATCTCAAAAGAACACTGACAAACAAGTATTATATACATGCACGAAGGAAGAAGGAGACATAATTAAAGAAAAGAAGTACCGTCTATGATTGAAATTTTCTTAAGAAATTCATGACTCTGGAACTATTCAATACATTCAACAACACGCGCAGATCTAGAATATTAATTTTAATCCAAGGGCTGGGGGCGTGGGGTTCCTGCATTCATTTTCTACGTGTGCCTCGCTTTGATAAATTCATTTTTAATTCATGAAAACAGTTTGGGGGCTTGAATATCTGCAGGGAGGGGCCTTTAGACTCCAATCCCCTATCTTGATTCGCTAGTGTTCAATAATGAAATGCAAACAAACTACACCGGTTGAACATCATGATAACAAGGACATTTTGGAAATGATATTGCGAGTAAACAAGTCGTTATCGATCGAGCCGTTGCCATTCATTTACACGTAAAAAAAAAATGCGGCGGTTTTTTTTTTTTGCAGCGGATTACCGCGCCATATCTCAAGTTAAGTTTCAAGTTCAGTTTATTTCACATCCAATAAAAAATTTACAACAATATAACATTCAAATACAATAATATAAAATGCAATGTATATAAAAAAATATGTAATGCAATAAGAACAATACAACAAAAGTAACACTAAAAATAATTAATGGGTAGGGTAGGGATGTGAGGGACCAGAAAAGGCCATTGACCTATTTAGGCTGGTCCCCTTTTTTCTACAAACCCATAAGTAAAATCTTCAATAAAGCAAATATTGACAATATAGACATTACATTAACTGAGACATACATAAACACATTCATAGGACAGGCAGAATTAAATAAAGCTAAATAGATATATTGTAACTTGCTATTTGTTTGTGTTTAAATTTATGCTTAAAACTAGATAATGTTGGACATCCTTTGAGAGAGTCTGGTAAGTTATCTGAACAAGCCTATAGGGAAACTATCATAATGATTGTGCTACTCAACCTAATCCCCCATCTACTTCCTCAAATTAAAAAAAATGAATGAAAGACCATCAAAACCAACCTTGAGTAGTGTTGAATGGACATATTCCTGTTGAATTTGCCCACGTTCCGTTTTCACCCACCGGAAATTCGACTTTTTCAAACCGAGGAGATATCCATGAGATATTCTGGCAAATAGCTTCACAAAAAGAGTGAAAAAAAAAAGTATTGAAAAAAGCCCCTAACAAATTTCAACTCCATTTTTGTTTATCTACTTTAAGGTGAATTGCTGCAAATTGTGCAGGTATTCTTTTTTCCAAGAAGTGCCCAATGCTAAGAAAGCTTAAACGTGCAGCGAGAAGGCGACTTGGTTAACTCGCCAATGCGCCATAATTAAGACGGGAAGGTGAGAAGGCAAATTGTCAGAACTCGTCAAGGCGCCATATGTATAGGTAGAAAAAGTGAGAAGGCGTGTATTATGCTACGTTTACACTATGCTCCCAGCTGCTACGGCAATCACGTTTCAGGCCACCGTGGACAAAACGTGATCGACGTATAACAACGCGGGGGACGGAATCGAATACGTGACAGGCCGTGATTGCCGTGGATGCCGGGCGAGATTTTTAAACTGTCAAAAAATTTGCCACGGCAGTCACGGTGCGAATGAGAAACCTAGTAAGCTGTAGTAAAACGGGATGAACCCAAGGAAACGTGACAATACGTAATAGGCCGTAGCAAAACTTGGAGGCGGTCCGTAGTGGGACGGTTTACGGCCCGGCGCGCTAAGGCGCGTTGCGTTCTACTACGGTCTGACACGACGCGCTGATCTCAGGAGACAATGATTGCTATTGCTTGGAAGGCCTTTTTTATACCGTGGGCACAAGCGTGCTTCAAAGCTGCCCGGCGTCCACGTTTCACCCGTAAAAAGCCTTGGCAGAACGTGAAGAACGTGTCAGACCTTGATCAGAACGTGAGAAACGTGAGGGACCCCATCAGAACGAGACGGGCCGGCAGGGAACGTACTGGCATCCGTTGTCGACCGCAGGCCAAACCGTAGTGTGCCTTGGAGCCTTCGGAACAGCATCCCCTTTCTCTCCAACCGCCCTTCACGGAAACCGCGATAGACCGTGAGAAAACTTGGCAAGACCTAACAAAACTTGAATACAGAGACAAAAATGGCCAACATCCCACGGCGCACTACGTTTCGGGCAAACGGGGCTGCCGTGGCCGCCGGAAACATAGTGTAAACGTAGCAAAAGCGCCTTGTTAACGCCGAGAAAGACGCCTTCTAGTCTTAAACAAGGCGCCTTAGCTTTTTTTTTAGCAAATTGCTTTCTCGCCTTATAGGCCCTAACAAGGCGCCTTGGTGAGTTAAACAAGTCGCCTTCTCTCTGCATGTTGAAGCTCCCGTACAATGCAGACAACTTTGATCACTATAAATAAGAATGAAAATTAAGAAGTACTATATTAAATGAAGAGCCAAAAAGCCGCAGAAACAAAGAAAACCCGCCCTCAAAGGAGCACACACACTTACACACACACACACACACGCACACACACACACATACACACATACACGCGCTATCAACTATTATTTGACACCTCCCACTATCTGACTGCTTGGTAAAATCTTGTCATGGTAAAGACAAATATTTTACCATAATCAAAATAGATAACTACAACAAATTCTGTAACCCTCATAATTTTTTTTCCAGAATGCCTACAAGACTGACAAGCTCGTCTTGTGAACCTTAAAGGCATCGTTTAACAATGTTAAATCTGAGATGCTTGGCCCTACGTTTTACCAGTGTCTGTGGTATGGTGTAATATTGAAGCCCTAAAAAAATTGCGCTTCAAAACGATCATGAAGTGCCTCAAAAAATTAAAAAAATCTTTGAATTTTTTTTTTTTTAAATCCCCAATAGACTGTAGTGTTATAAAAACCGTTAGGAAAACGAAAAATGAAATTTCGATTTCCAATCATAAATATATTGATAATCAGACAGGCGATCGGCTTGTAAAAGTCATGTGATTCCTGACTGACCTAAACGTTTATAATTATGATTGCAGCATAAGCTAAATCCAGGATTTTGTTTCAGAATCTGAGGCAATGTTACCGAATCACTTTAAGGTATTTTTTATCAGAAGATCATGCAGAATGCTCGAGCATGTGGGGTAAATTATTTTCAGGTGGATATCAAATCTGAGCCAAAAATGTGTTTTCTTTTCCATTACTAGAGAAACAAACATATAGAAACGAATAGCATTTTACATATCAGAAGTGCCCCTGATGATTGATCTCTACGTTTTTTTAACGATAAAAATGTATTTTTTAAAATGTGCGTTTATAATGAAGCTGATACATTTTTTCTCTCAATTTCCAATAAATTATTTGCTAAGTTGGTATGAAACATTTATTTTCTTACAACCTTCGGAATAAAGTGTAATGCATTGATATTTATTTTCTAAATGTATATACAAAAAGCAATGGTTTAATTAAAATGGTGAAAAGGGTCTTTACTGTGATACTGTGATAACTATCATATAGGTCTGGTATTCCACGAGTCGTAAATCTGTCTGGTTGCAAAGGACATCGATCCAACTGAGGGGCCAATATTGCAAAACTTAATGTTCCAAACCAAATCCCAGGACTTTTACTCCCCTTGTATAGAGTTTAATTAACAATTTTTTTGATGACGAGTAAGAGCACAAAAATTAGGAAAAACATGCAAACGAGGACTGGTATCATCACTGTTTAGTTATCTCGATTACGATTCTCGCACTGAAGTTAAGGTTTGGAGAAAGAAAAAAATCCTAACAACTTCCTTAAAGTACCGAAAATGAGATAAAACATTATTACGTTAAACAAAAATATTTCTGTTTATTCGTCTGTTCATGTTTTTTTTTTTTGGGGGGGGGGAGGGGGTGCCCCGAAAAAGACAACATTATGTAATTTTATATTATTACTGAAAGTCCTGCTCTACGCTAAACTTTTGTAGTAGATATTTAACTCAGGGAGTCAACCAGTATGGTAAAACAAAATAATACATTTTGTGTTTTATAATTCCTCCCATTTTCGATCGTGATTAATGAGCTGTTTAGGGATAATATCAATTATATGCACCATCTCGGTTTTTCAGTCTCATTCAAATTAAAGGCATGACAAATTACATGAATATTTTTTAGCTACCTTACTGATAATAGTAACACAATAGTCTCTTGCAAACACTGCTATTTTATCATTACATAATGATGTACTTAGGTTCTATACCTACCTTCCTCTTGCGTTTGAAATTGCAGAACACGGCTTTCCTCCTCGCCATATTTGTATATTGCGGCAACCTGTAGCTCAAATAAGTGTTCACAGGATAACACAAATTAGTGAAGGGATAATTGCGGTTGTTGCAGAGGGCGCTATACAAAATAATTTTTTGTGAGATAGTGAAGAATTGGGTGTCATAATTTGAAAGAACATTTAAATGAAAAAATCATCTTTGTTTCATCAAAATCGGTTCAGAGGCGGCTGAAATATCCATAAATATAACAATTTCTAATATTTCTGGTGCCCCACAAATCTTCGATATTTTGAATTAGCCGTTGAAAAAAACAAAAGAGCGCCTCATACATTTTATTCCGGCCAATGCCGACGTTAGCTTTTGGTTGGCTTTTTCGTGTTGGTTATAATACGCACAACCAGTCGGCCCGTGTATTGTTAATTGATAAACGGTCACCGTATTTTTGGAGCTGAATTGGTATGATCGTTTTGGCTAAATTGCACACATTTTGGGTCCTTAAAGAGCACTAGAATGTCATAAATAAAAATAAGAGCAATGAACATGCACTTTGAAGGCGTTTGGGTCTGAAACAAAAACTCAACTATCCCTTTAAAGGAGAATGAAAGTCAAAAAATAATAACTGTGCATTTGAAAAATATAATATAAGTCATTTGAAATCTTGTTTATCATTTTTTGATAAATCAATTATATTATATTATTTTGCTAAAGCCAGGTTAATAATCGGGGCAGCGCCATGAGCGTCACGACGTGACGGACATGTGCACGTTATAAGAAGCCACCATTATTATTATTATTTTTATTATTATCATAAAAGGTCATTTCATCACAATCCTACCGGTATCTGGCTGCCGCCATTATGTTGTCCTCACTGGAGATCGTGACGTAAATGCGCTATGGATGAATGATTGGCCAACTATATCAATCATACTTATTTTTAATTGAAAATATTAATTTGAATTATAAATAAATCATATTTGTCATATTAAGACAGTAATAAAATAAATATCTCTATTTAATGTGAGCCAATTCATACATTTTCAAATGGTTGGCAGGGATTTGGGCGTACGCGTGGGAGCTTGATCAGAGCACGAACGCACGCGTATGTCTAGCCTTGAATATTTTACATTTTTGTGAGAGTTCGATGTGTTTGTAGATCTCGTACTATCGCAAATATATTTCAATCATCAAAGACAAAAATAGACATCCTAGTTTCGTACTCGTGTGTATCACTATCAATTATAAAGGATGGTCAGCAGCTATATGCATTCGAACCGGTGTATACGGTTCAGGAAATGAGAATAGCTCGAGACTTGGTCCCTGTATGTAAGCTGACATTTTTACCTCTGACATTTTTTCCTCTGACATTTTTACCTCTGACATTTTTACACCGAGCCGAATGCATATCATCAACATATGAATGAAAAAAAAAACTTCTTCATGAAGCTTAATGATGTCAGAGAGGGGCTGAGTGTACAAAGTGAAAAGCTGAGGGCCGACTACAAACCCCTGTGGCACACCATACGTCAAGGCTTGTGGTTCTGACTGTTCACAGGCCACCTTACACCTGCTCATGCGCTCTGATAGATATGATGCAAACCAGCATCTAGCAGTACCCGTGATACCAAATGTGCCCTATTTTTTCAAGCAAGATTGGGTAATCTACACAGTCAAGGGCTTCCCGATAGGTCAGGGAGAACAACACAGACAAACAGTTTATTACCGATGGCATGCTTTATGTCACGTTTTACTCTCA
The DNA here is from genome assembly GCA_037976565.1 of Mesocentrotus franciscanus. Classification (NCBI taxonomy): domain Eukaryota; kingdom Metazoa; phylum Echinodermata; class Echinoidea; order Camarodonta; family Strongylocentrotidae; genus Mesocentrotus; species Mesocentrotus franciscanus. The sequence goes on along the minus strand of CP137674.1, from coordinate 11,608,025 downwards.
ACAGTGCCGTCTCTGTGCTATGGTTGGGACGATAGGCTGACTGAAAGTCTTCAGCAATGGAGTTCTTTTTCAGGTGCTTTGAAACGTGCCGGATTGCCATCATTTCACCAGTCTTTGACAGTAAAGGGGTGTTGGAAACTGGTCTGTTGTTACTAAGAGTGTCTCGATCAAAATTCAGCTTCTTGATCAGAGGCGTGACAATAGCTTCTTTCAGAGATGCATGGAACACTCCAGATGTCAGTGATGTGTTAATAATTGACACGATACATGGAAGAATACATCAACATTCTCTTTAGGCAGGCACATTAATTGGAAGTGGGTCTAGGGAACAGGATTTGTTTAGTGAAGATAATATCACCTTACGAACTTCGTCCGGGGTTATCTCACGAAAAGCAGAAAGCTCTGCTGCAGGGGTCCTCTCTGGTCCAGTGCTAACCCCAAAAATATCCGGTTTGGATGGGACGGACAGAAGTGTTTCACGTATCTTCGCTACTTTCTAACAGAAGTATGAAGCATATTTATTTGCTAAGATGTTTGCTGAGGCGTGAGCTCGCAAGTCCCAGAGGATTTGTTAAGAAGAGTCTAGAGTTCCTGGAACAAAGTCTTAGTATCAACATTACACTGATGATTGTTGTAATATGAAGATTTCTCCTATTCTACAAGTCTGCAGACTGCATGGATATGATTAAGGTATATTACCCGGTTTTCATTTGAGGGTTCTATCTTCCATACTCTTTCAAGTCGACGTCGTTCACATCTTGCCTTGTAAAGCTCTTTGGTGTACCATGTTTGATGGAAGCGAAACTTGTGAACCCGTTTAGTATTACTGGACACAGTTTAATTAGAACCTGGGAGATGGAAACGTTGTTAAAGGAAGTCTGATCATCAACAGAACTGTCGAATGTTAAACCTACGAATGTTTCTATGATGTTAGAAGTTAAGGCCTCCCTATTTGGTCTCCTCAGATTGCGAGAAAAAGATGTCACATTCTGCAACGTAGGCTCTGCTGTGCCCACTACACGACTCAGAACACAGTGATCAGAGTACAGTTTGCCATGGACTTTACAGTCCTTGACAACGAAGTCGCTGTTTCTGGAGATATGGAGGTCAAGCGTATGACCATGTATGTTAGTGCGTTCACTAATATGTTGGCTAAGTCCTGCTTCAGTTTTTAAGAGATAATAAAGACTGCTGTATCTGACTTATAAGGACTGTCCACGTGCACGTTGAAATTGAGGAGGATTTTACCAGAACGAATTTTTACTTCCTTGACCAACTCATCAAACTCAGCAAGGAAGTCAGTCGTCTTCAATTGGTTCTTCAAAGAATGTGGAGGTCTATATATCGCAATATAACAGATTGCTTTATAAGGGTCAGTAACACTTAGTCTCTCATACCTTTAATATTCAGCAGGTTCAATATTGATGCTAGAAAGGTTAAGTTCAGTTCTGAAAATGACACCTATTCCTCCATGATCATCATTACCTCCTCGCAGTGCATTAATAAAAGTATAACCTGTTGGAATACTTTCTTTAATTACGACAGGATCCTCAATGTTCAGTCAGAAACATAATGTCCACATTGTTCTCAATTATGTAATCAGACACCCTGACAGTCTTGTTTCTTAGGGAGTTGCAGTTCAACAAGTTAACACTAAGTTAATCATTATTTGTCCTCGGTATGGACACAAGGTTGGCGCTCTTTCTTGTTGGAGCATGATTGTTGTCTCGAAAGGCTTGTGATAACTGGAATTGCGTTCACATGCCTTTGAGTGTACTCAAATCTTGGAAAACGTTCATTTCGTGGCTTACTAGGATATTTCTCCTTCTGCCCCTTACATCCAATGAGAATTAGCATCATCGGAAAGCTTATTGTCCGAGCACCATGTCTCAAGGGAAATAGGGCTTCCCTTGTATAGTACCATTTAGTAGCTGCCTTTTTAATTGAGCTTGGATTCTGAGCTCAATTCATTGAATGGAGTCGTTCATCCACAATTCCCACATGCAACTCAACTCTAGCCATGTACCCATCCTTTGATGTGGGGACTTCCTCAACAATCAAAGTCATCGCTAGTCCCACATGTTACGTGGCTGTGCAGTGTCGAGTACGTAGCAAAGTAAGAGCCAAAATGCGAACAGAAACATGATAGAATGTCTCAAAATCCATGCACCGAAACTCAATCCCAATCGTCTAGCAGTTAGACAAGCCAAAGCACAATCGACTGATAGACACTCTCATTCCCAAAAAGCTCAAAGTTCCTCAAAACTGATCAAAATTCAGAGAGGCTTGAGAGAGACCTTGGCAGCAGCACAACAGCGCCAACAAGAATAAGTATAGTGTAGTGTATGGGGTTGTCACAAAACCTGAGTTAGATTCTTCCCATATTTTTTTATCTGAAGCTGGAAAACTCATAGTGTACAATAACTTTTATGCAATACATAATCGACATTTTCCAAATGCTTCTAGACAGTTTCATTCACATATGACCGGAACTCAATTTTATCTTTAGAAAGGATTAAGAGATAAAATCACTTGTACAAATGAATTGACAAGAGGTGAACGAGTTACTAGAGCGTGGATGCTTTATTGGGTGGTTTAAGTGTGAAGAGCGCGAGGGCGAAAGTGTGTATTTGTTATGCCCGTTACGTACGAGGCGTCATGTGCATGACGTAGGGCTGCGTCAGTGAGCTGTCACGGTCTTTGACGCACCACGTGGAGGTGGCATAATTCGAAAAGGGAATGCAAAAAAAATATATACACAAAATGCTTTGAGTTTGATACTCGTGAATGCACTAATATGGACTATTCGCCTTTACATGCTAGATAAGCGCAGGTAATACCGCAATTAAAACGACGCCTCGTGAGCGCCGGACATTAACATTATTTCGATACTTTGACCACAATGTGTCAATAAATTATATTTTTTTCGTTGTATCAAGTGGATATGAATTCGGAAATAAATGATTAAATTAAATCAAGTAACATAAAGTAAACTAGAAAACTAAAAGAATGGAAATAAAAGAAAATAACGAACAAAATATAATACGAGAAATAAAAATGAAAAACGATAAGAGAAAAATTAAGATGAATAGAAATACAATAAAATAAAATAGACTAAAATTTAACAAATTTAGATATTAACACCATCACCTGTATGGAATGATTGGTAGCAGGTTTGAGGCCTGTTATAGCTGCTTTCATTAAACAGGGTGGGGCACAGACTTCTTCCTCATATAAAACAACGATACTTGTGTTCTCTTTAAGTCCAGACTGCCAGCACACAATCATGTAGCCGGTGGTGTTAAAGACAAAATAATCTGCAGCAAGCCATTCAGCTACCGCTGTAGTTTCATTCCATGACGTCACAACTACGTTTCTGGGAGGATGAAATACTGGAAAGAGAAATTTAAAAAACAATGGTTATCACCAAAATCAACTCCAGGGCAAGTTAAATTACTTTTAAATTATGTTCGGAACATGATTAAAAAGGCAATGATATTGCCAATACTACCACTACTGTTGCTCCTGCTACTACATGTACTACTATACTCTAATAAATACTTTATAACTCTAGGGCAAGTTCAGTTACTTCAAAATATTGTTCAGAGAAATTATGTTCGGAACATAATAATCATGGCAACGATATTGCCAATACTACCACTACTATTGCTCCTGCTACTTCATGTACTACAATACTCAAACTACTACCTCTACAAACCCTAACCATCCCTCTATTCGGATGCAAGTATTGGAGAAAAACACTGAGAGGGGAGTGAGGAAAGAATTAACCCCCATTTGAAGACCATTCATGTTCGCAGCTGACTTCCCTTCCTCGCATTTCATCTACCCATTTAAATGATTGCCTTCCCCTCTCACTCGGCGCCAATTTGGATATGAAAAGAATTAATAGGCGAGGCTTTCGACATTGTCCACAGCACACTTTACTATTCCACTTTCTGGAAGAAATCGCAACTGCATTGGAACCTGAACAATTCACATAATGACATAATATTCTTTATTGAGATTTTAGATTTTAATAGTAATTACTACAAATTGAAATGTTTTAGTGTTTGAAATCTATACCGGCTGGAATAAAGGTCAAATTTGCTAGATATCATTGACTATCCGGGAACTAGTTTTAAGTCACAACGACGCTTGGCCGATGTGGTTTATCAGCGCTCAAGGAGGCATGCATCATCTCAGGATTTAGTTATTATTCCTTATATAACTATTCACAAATCTACCATTTTATAAGTTTTATTAACGCTATCGCAAATTCATCCCAGGTCATGTAGATCGTGGTCGGATTGAGGTCAAAACGTATATAATGCGATGGCTAGAAGACTTACTGGTTATGTTCGTGTTGGCCTCCACTGCTGGTCCGTAGAGGCCGGAGAGGTTGTAGTTGTTAGCTCGTACTCTAAAATAGTACATCGTACCTGGGATGAGATCAGTGAAAGTTATATTACCCCCGTTTTCGCCTCCCGATACACGTCCAAGTCTCGGAACATTGCTTCCGCTAGCGTTCAAAATGTACTCGTAGTTTGAGATTGGTCCATTCCTGTATCCACATCGTGGCTTGTTCCAGGTGAACGTAAGACTATCATACGATGTATTAGTACATTCGACTCTCTTTGGAGGATGTGATGGTGCTAAGAAAGCAAGAAAAGATAATAATGTATATAAAAATTAATTAGAATTTCTCTATTTTGATGAGGATGACAAAAAACAATCATGAAATGTTATACAAGGCATGATAATGGAAGTAAGAAGTTTGAAATATAGACAATGGTCAAAAACCAGCTATAAGTATTACATTTAAATCAGTAGGCAATTGCAGGCCTATGCCGGAATTGAATGAGGACAAAGAGAAAGACTGAATTTAGCGTGAACATTTTCTGTGATAGAGGCGATTAATTATAAAAGTACAAATAATTGCAATCAATTTGGAAAAGGCAAGACACCTTTCAAGCAATTGTTTCCTCTCGAAGCAGAACACGTTTGATGTTGTGATATATGCAAGAGAAATTTACAAATGATTTTTTTTTTTTTTTTTTTTGTTGATATAAAAACAAGGGGGAACAAATTTTAGTAATATAGTTCTTCTCTTGTTATTTAGCGTTCCATACGTCAACCGGAGAAAAAACAGCTTATTATTTTTTTAAAAACCTTTGTGACCTGTAGTAAAGTTAATGCATGCGGGCTCTCCGTCGCCTCCTGAGTTCCTTCCCCGAATACATACGTTGTATGGTGAGTAGGAGAATAATCCTTGGATGGTGTTGTGCATCGTACGGTGATCAACATTAGTACTCTCTATTGTGCCTCCTAATGGCCTTTCACACATGTCTTTGTACAGGAGTTCGTGAGTGATGTAGTACCTTTCGGGTTCACAGGGACGATCAGTGGGTGCTTCCCATATAACAGTAGCATCCGAAAGCGACCTAGAACTTTGACTGATAGAAACGTTCTTCGGCGCACCTGGAGCTAAAAATAGAGTAAAGTTAAAATTTGAGATTGGACATGATGCAATGTAACAAACAATTCCAGAAATGATTAGAATATGCAGAGCCAGAGACAAAGAGACAGAGAGAGATATATAGCCGGACAGACTAACTAGTAATGATATTTGTAAAGCGCTTAGAGACGGTATTCCGGATGTCAGAATAAAATGAGAAATTTATTTTTATTTTATTTTTATTTCTAGGGTACCTAGAAATTAGAGGGCGTCTGTAATAGAAAATATTTCGCTTGTCTGAATATGCAAATTAGGGTGTGGTGCCGAGGAAGCTAAAGTGTGTACGTGTCGATTTGACTCAGGGCAGTTGACTGGAAGACCGAGGTTGGAGTTGGGCGTGTGAGAGGTCCTGTACATGTACCCTTATGTGTGTTGTGGAAGTTGCTACCAGGGCCTTGATTTTTGTATTCGGCGCCAGCAATCTTTTTCCTCAGGCGACACCGGTACGAGAGGTATCCTCCATGTAGCCCAGAGCCTTAATTTTCCTGTCATTGGCAAAACCTTGTCAATATAACTCCGTGTAACGAGGGACAAGAAAGTTCTTCACGACAAAACTAGTGGCACGCTGAGCTTCGTCTAATTAATATTCAAGAATCGTCAAGTCGCTTCATCCGGGATCTTGAAGACGACGTCACATGACTGATTGCCGTAATGAGTGATTACGGGGCATCATCCTTCCGACACAAGTCTCCAGGCATCGATTCATCGTAGAAACCATGTCGGTATTTGATCTTCTGATATAGCAACCAATATTAGCAAATACCAAACAAAAGGCCTTTCGCGTAATTCGAACAATTGTCCTAATTTCGGACACTTCGGATAACTTCAGATAATTACTGAACTTGAAACGGGAAGTTAACTTCAGACGGGACTCCACTTGTTGTTAATTGAGTAATTAATTGACAGCACTTACATTTACATATATGTGTAATGACAGATTCTTAGGAATATACTTGTGTTTTGTATTTCAAAGTTAAATCGTTCAACTGTAACCAAAAGAACCTACTGTTGAATTTAAATGCTGATTTAGTTTTCATTAAACAGTCTTTAAAACTCATATATCAGAGTCTTCTTGGCTATTTTGTTGTATCCCTGAATAATCCTGACAATAATTGGCGACCACGAAGGGACTCACAAAAACAAATCAAAATTGTAAGGCTTACAATAGGATGTGATAGTATAGCTGGGATTTCTAATATTTGAACGACTATAGGATATTTCTGGAAATTGCATTTAATATTTATATTGTGCATTTGTTTATGTATAATATTTTTCTTTGTATGTTACCTAATGTATAACAGGTTAGAGTTAATCAACCAGAGGTACATGCGGGATACCTTGTGACTGGTGCACGTTCGCCTCTCACATCGTCGCTCTCCACGCGCTGCTAAATCGTTTCAGGCTCTGTTGGTAAGTTCTCATGTGAATGACTGTGCGTGTATGACATGGATGTCGAAAAATTAGTGAAAATTGAGGAATTAAGGGATTTCTTAAGGGTAGAACAGGACAGAGAGAGGGGTAAACGAGCAGAAGAGCGTGAGCGATTGAAGGAGGAAAAAGAATTGGCGGAAATTAAGTTGAAAATAGAAAGTGTAAAGCTCGAGCAGCGAGGTAACCAGGAAAGTAATAACAGTAATAATAATGTTCGTCCCCCTAAACTCTCATCTTTTGTTTGTGGTAAAGACAAATTAGATGTTTATTTACATAGGTTTGAACGATATGCGGTTGCACAAAAATGGCCGTCAAATGTTTGGGCCGTAAATTTAAGTGCCCTGTTAATGGGAAAAGCCTTGGACACTTACTCCCGGTTGAATGAAGACGATGCTCAAGATTATAATGTAGTGAAGACAGCGATATTACAGCGGTACTCGCTTACTAGTGATGGTTTCAGAAAGAAATTTCGGAGTTCGAAACCTGATTCGGGAGAGACAGCCGAGCAATTCATCATCAGGCTCCGGAGCTATATTGACAAATGGATTGAGATGTCGGGACGCCAGAAGACGTTCACAGATGTAGTCGAGCTATTCCTCATAGAGCAGTTTTACAATACCTGCTCGAAAGAGATGGAGACTTTTGTAAAGGAACGAAAGCCGAAAGAACTCAAGGAGGTCATAGAGAGTGCCGATTGCTTTCTAGAAGCAAGATCGGGATGGCAGGGTTGGACTGGTAAGTCACACACCAATAAACCCAATTCTCTTCCTCAGCATGCAGGCTCGAAACCAACAGACAGGTCGCAAAGCCGTCCTGGTGGTTGTTTTATCTGCGGGAAACTCGGGCATCAGGCAAAGAATTGCAGACTACGGAAAAAGAAAGAGGTTGCAGCTGCGGGAGCTGAGATTCAGACTGAATCGCCGGACAGGAAGTCGAGCATGCTGAGGCAACCTCAGAGACAGGTCCATGACAGAGATACAGATTCACTTCATCCGAATATTAGTCGCCCGGACGAGAAGGAGAGACTCCCGGAGTCGACTGGTCGGAAAAAAAGAAGGATGAATCGTCATGAGTCAGAAATGTACGAAGTTAATGCATGTTTGGTAATAGATTCTTGTTTCTCTTGTACAGATGCAGAAAGTGAAGTCAATGAGACAAAATCTGAGTTGGCATTGCCGATAGTTAGTATTGCTTGTGGAGCTAAACCCTCCAGCTTATGCCAGTCACAGACGGGATCATCAACGGCACGCGAGTCAAAGTCTTGAGGGATAGCGGATGTTCCACAACATTTGTGAAGACGGGACTTATCAAGCCAGACCAATTTACTGGGGAAGATAGGAGGTGCCTCATGATAGATCGTACTACAAGGACGTTCCCCGTTGCTGAGTTAACGCTCGACTCTCCCTTCTTCATTGGTGAGTTGGAAGCACTGTGTGTTGCTAATCCTATCTATGATGTAGTTCTTGGTAATATTCCAGGTGCTCGAGAGCCGAAGGACCCGGACGAAGACTGGAATGGTGATACATGTCTAGCTGTACAAACAAGAAATCAGCGGAAGAAAGAAACCAAACCTATTCAAAAGTTGAAGGTACCAAAGCAGACTGACGTTGCTACCGCCGAAGAATTTCGACGAGAGCAAGCTAATGACGCAACGTTGGGGCGTATACGAGAGCAAGCCGAATCAGGAGCAATCAAGACGACTAGAAATGGGAACCAGTCACTCTTTCGAAGAAAACAAGGATTGTTATATCGCGAGTTCCAATCCGCATCAGGTGAGGTCACCCATCAGCTAGTTGTTCCTCATAAATTCAGGGGACAGATTCTGCGGCTTGCACATGAGTCCTTACTGGGTGGGCACCTAGGATCTCATAAAACCGCAGAAAGAATCTTACAGAATTTTTTCTGGGGTGGTGTACGAGCGGACACATCTCGATTTTGTAGGTCGTGTGATGTGTGCCAGCGCTCAGTTTACAAAGGTACGGTAAGGAAAGTACCCTTGGGTGTTACCCCCTTGATTGATGAGCCATTTCATCGTGTGGCTGTTGACATTGTTGGCCCTATCGCTCCCATGACGTCACGAGGATGTCGGTATATATTGACGCTCATGGACTACGCGACAAGGTATCCTGAAGCTGTTCCACTTAAGAACATAGATACAGTGTCCGTAGCGGAAGCTCTTTTCAACATCTTCACCAGAGTTGGATTTCCCCGTGAGATGTTAACCGACCGTGGGACACAGTTCGTGTCAGATGTGATGCAAGAAGTGAATAGGCTAATGTCAGTACGCCACCTAACTACAACTCCCTATCATCCGGCATGTAATGGTCTCGTGGAGAAGTTTAACGGGACGCTTAAACAGATGCTTAAGAAGATGGCGGAGGAGAGACCCACTGACTGGGATCGATATATAGATGCACTCCTCTTCGCATATCGCGAAGCACCTCACGACAGCACAGGATTCTCTCCATTCGAGCTTCTATATGGACGAGAGGTGAGAGGCCCCTTGATGATCCTGCGGGAACTTTGGGCAAATGATGAAGGCACGGATGCCGAGACAAAAACCACATACCAGTATGTGATGGATCTGCGTGAGAAGTTGGAAAATACAGTCCAGCTTGTGAAAGAGCAACTGAAGAAATCGCAGTCTGCGTATCGAGCGCAGTACAACAAGAAAGCCAAGTCTAGGTCTTTCAAGATTGGAGATGAGGTGTTACTACTACTTCCTACCGACAGGAATAAGTTATTGATGCACTGGAAAGGTCCTTTCAAGGTAGTAGGTAGAGTTGGTAAACTCGACTACAGAGTTGACCTTGGGTCAAGGATAACTACCTTCCATGCAAATCTTCTCAAGGCTTATTATCGTCGAGACGATAATAATTCCGATGCTGGAATGACATATCCAGCAATAGCAGGTGTATCTGTCATTGAAGAAATTGACGAGGTCAATGATGACGAAGATGCACAGACGACAACCAAGACGATGAGGAACGAGCAACTCATCGAAGTCCCCAGCCTGAGACAGACTCAGACAGTTGCTGATGTCTGCGTTGGTGACACACTCTCGGAGGAGCAGAGTGATCAGCTAAGGCGACTTATCGGTAATTATTCAGACGTTTTTACAGATGTTCCTAGCGTGACCAATTTGGGTCATCACGACATCAAGTTGACAGATCCTCGACCGATAAAGTCCAAGCCCTATCCTCTTCCTCACGCTCTCCGACAGGTGGTTGATGACGAAGTCAAAGAGATGCTCGAGCTTGGGGTGATTGAGCCATCATCATCCCCATATGCCTCTCCGGTCGTTTTAGTCAAGAAGCCGGACGGGTCTAACAGATTCTGTTGCGATTACCGTAAGCTGAATATGAACACGGTATCAGACGCAGAGCCCATACCTGACCAAGGGGAAATCTTCACAGCGTTAGCGAAGGATCACTACTTCAGCAAACTGGATCTCACTAAAGGATACTGGCAAATTCCCCTTACTGAAAATGCCAAACCCCTTACAGCCTTCATCACCCCTAATGGCCTTTTCCAGTTTAAGACCATGCCATTTGGTCTGATTAATGCCCCAGCCACCTTTAGTAGAGTTATGCGAAATTTACTTCGTGATCTTGATGGAGTTCATAACTTCATTGATGATATCTTAGTGCACACAGTTTCTTGGGAGAAACATCTTGAGGTTACGCACGGCCAATATGAAGGCAAAGCCGAGCAAGTGTAGTCTTACTCAAGAGTCTCTAGATTTCCTGGGACATAGGGTTGGAGGAGGAAAACTCCAACCGATGACGAATAAGATCCAGGCTGTACAAGAAGCACCAAGGCCCAAAACAAAACGCCAGCTGAGGTCATTTCTCGGCCTAGCGAGTTACTATCGGAAGTTCGTACCTTGCTTCGCAGAAATAGCCGTACCCCTGACGAATCTGACAAAGAAAGGTAAATCAAACACCTTAGAGTGGGGAGAGACCGAAGAGAGAGCTTTTCGATGTCTCAAGAGCAAGATCTCAAATGCTCCAATCTTGCATCTGCCTGATGTCGACCGCCCATTCATACTTCGAACTGACGCCTCCGAGACTGGTATAGGTGCAGTCTTTTTACAGGAGTTCGACAATGAAAAGTTTCCAGTGGCGTTTGAAAGTTGTTGGATCGAGAAACGAGGTACTCTACAATCGAGCGAGAATGTCTAGCTGTAGTCTGGGCAGTACAAAAATTCGCAGCCTATCTCTACGGTAGGGAATTCGTACTCGAGGTTGACTACGAGCCTCTTCGCTCTGTCCGTCGAGGAAAGCTCGCGAACGGACGTGTGCTCAGATGGGCGCTTGCCTTACAGTCTTACAGATATCGCGTTGAAGCGATAAAGGGTAAAGAAAACGTAGGAGCAGATTATATGAGTCGTATTTGATGAATATAAAGGGAATGTAAAAGTAAACATTTAGTTTGGGTTAATGTTAGAGCCCCAAAATATTTTCTGAAAAAGGGGGTAAATTGTCAGAATAAAATGGGAAATTTAGTTTTATTTTATTTTTATTTCTAGGGTACCTAGAAATTAGAGGGCGTCTGTAATAGAAAATGTTTCGCTTGTCTGAATATGCAAATTAGGGTGTGGTGCCGAGAAAGCTAAAGTGTGTACGTGTCGATTTGACTCAGGGCAGTTGACTGGAAGACCGAGGTTGGAGTTGGGCGTGTGAGAGGTCTTGTACATGTACCCTTATGTGTGTTGTGGAAGTTGCTACCAGGGCCTTGATTTTTGTATTCGGCGCCAGCAATCTTTTTCCTCAGGCGACACCGGTACGAGAGGTATCCTCCATGTAGCCCAGAACCTTAATTTTCCTGCCATTGGCAAAACCTTGTCAATATAACTCCGTGTAACGAGGGACAAGAAAGTTCTTCACGACAAAACTAGTGGCACGCTGAGCTTCGTCTAATTAATATTCAAGAATTGTCTAGGCGCTTCATCCGGGATCTTGAAGACGACGTCACATGACTGATTGCCGTAATGAGTGATTACGGGGCATCATCCTTCCGACACAAGTCTCCAGGCATCGATTCATCGTAGAAACCATGTCGGTATTTGATCTTCTGATATAGCAACCAATATTAGCAAATACCAAACAAAAGGCCTTTCGCGTAATTCGGACAATTGTCCTAATTTCGGACACTTCGGATAACTTCAGATAATTACTGAACTTGAAACGGAAGTTAACTTCAGAGGGACTCCACTTGTTGTTAATTGAGTAATTAATTGACAGCACTTATATTTACATATATGTGTAATAACAGATTCTTATGAATATACTTTTGTTTTGTATTTCAAAGTTAAATCGTTCAACTGTAACCAAAAGAACCTACTGTTGAATTTAAATGCTGATTTAGTTTTCATTAAACAGTCTTTAAAACTCATATATCAGAGTCTTCTTGGCTATTTTGTTGTATCCCTGAATAATCCTGACACCGGATAAAGTGCTATATTTAAATACAGATAACTTTTATTTTTACCCCCAAAAAAGAGACAGCGATTTGGCAATATATTAAGATAGAGAGAGATAGAGAAGAGGGAAAAAAAGGGTTTGGAAGAACGAGGACAGAAAAAAGAAGAAAAAACCCGTCCCTAACCCTTCCCTATTCATGCTATCGCTTGACTTGTTGATTGAAATTTTAATCATCGAATAAAACAGTGTTTAATTGTACTTACTCATACGGCCATGCGGATTCTCATTAACTATAGTCTTTTCCCCCCTTTATTTTTCAAACCTAAAGTAGTTTTGTAGTATTGTCCAATGTTAGGTAGTTGCGATGTTTGATAACATGCCATGTGCTTCATGAAAAACTTGATGAAATATTGAAATCTTACCTCTAGTTGGACTCGATGCTTCAACACTTTCCCATTCACTTGTTCTACGTTCTCCTTCAATCGCCGTGACCACCTGTAGTACAAATCTGTACAAGGTACAGGCTTGTAAGTCATCCATCCTGTATATCTTCTGCTTGACGTCTGTACAATCCATTCTGTCCTTTATCTCTGCATCGGAGCCGTTACCTCTTATGAGTTTATAATTGTAACACTGCAAATAACCGTGAAGATCTGCACAGCTAGGTGGCCACCAGAAAAACTTCAGCTGGTTTGAATTTCGGATAACAGTACGTAGATACCTGACCCCGACGGGATCTATCAGAATATATGATCAAAGAAATGATTGCATATCATTAATTGAATAGGTTTGCCATTCAAAGTTAGCGTGGGTTCATATTTTTTTATATCTTGAGGAACAATATTCGATTCATAAGCTAATCTAGGATAGGGTCTAAGAGTGAAATGGTCGCAGCCCTCTTCCATCGGATGAAAAAAGCAGTAAAACGGTACTATTCATGTGATCGTTGCCACGATCAAGAGCGTTATCAGGATAATAGAAAGGGACACGCGATCCTGAATCGCGTTTATCAACATCTTAACCATTATGCTTGTTCATAATTATTATCAGCTTGATTACGATGAAGGATCATTAGGATGATGTTCCGCGTGCACGATCATCACCCTCTTGCCATTATCATGCTTAATTATTACTATAACTTAAGTATCATTCTGATCACCTGACATCCTGATGACATGACAATAGTTAGGACGATGATGTGATTAAGATGTAACAGAGTTTTGTATCAATAGAACTCTAAATCCCAAATGTATCAAAATGACTTTATCTGAAAGATGGCACTATTAATCCATTCATAAAAGAATTATATTACTATTCATGCACAATTAGTCATTCATGAAGAGCAGAAAGAATGACCAAATGAACAGGTAAATGATGGCAAAGAGTTAGATAAATGAATGTAAAATGTTAGAGGTCAAATGGTATTATTTATTAATTTAATCATAAATTTATTTTTTAAATTATTATTCACATTTACCATGCCAAATCGCATATCATTCTATTAATCCTTATAAAATGTTGTTATAGTATTGTTATGTATTTATTTATTTTGGGGGTTAAAAAAAAGTTGTACAATTCAGCCTAGGCTGTCAGACAGATTTTAAATAAATATACCATTGAATTCAATATACTATTAAATTAGATTAAACAGAAAGAGGGATCTTATAATGATGTTCTTGAAAATTCATACAGGCCAGACAATATTATTGTTCAGGACACGTGCAACGATAAAGTCACAATAAAATGACGTACACTATCAAAACAATGCAAGTCTTAGCGCAAAAAGGAAAAAGTAATGCGCTATTTTTCTGATTAGTCATTTTGGACAATTAGTAATGCTACGTTTACACTATGTTTCCGGCGGCCACGTCAATCACGTTTCAGGCCATCGTGGACAAAACGGGATGGACGTGAGACAACGCGGGGAACGGAATTGAGCAAACGTGACAGGCCGTGATTGCCGTGGATGCCGGGCCAGATTTTTAAACTGTCAACAGATTTGCCACGGCAGTCACGGTGCGGATGATATACCTAGTAGGCCGTAGTAAAACGGGGTGAACGCAACTAAACGTGACAGTACGTAATAGGCCGTAACAAAACTTGGAGGCGGTCCGTAGTGGGACTGTTTACGGGCCCGGCGCGCTACGGCGCGTTGCGTTCTACTACGGTCTTACACGGCGCGCCGTTCTCATGATACAATGATTGCTATTGCTTGGAAGGCCTTCTTTTTATACCGTAGGCATAAACGTGCTCCAAAGCTGCCCGGCATCCACGTTTCATCCTTAGAAAGCCTTGAAAGAACGTGAAAAACATGTCAGACCTTGATCAGAACGTGAGAAAGGTGAGGGACCCCATCAGAACGTGACGGGCCGACAGAGAACGTACTGGCATCCGTGGTAGACCTTAGGCCAAACCGTAGTGTGCCTTGGAGCCTCCTAGACAGCATCCTCTTTCCCTCCCAAGGCCCGTCACGGAAACCGTGATAGACCGTGAGAAAACTTGACAAGACCTAACAAAACTTGGGGAAAATGGCCAAAATCCCACGGCGCACTAAACGGCCTGCCGTGGCCGCGGGAACATAGTGTAAACGTAGCATAAGGCCATGGCAATAATAAGGTTAATGCTACGTTTACACTATGTTCCCGGCGGCCACGGCAGCCCCGTTTGACCGAAACGTAGTGCGCCGTGGGATTTTGGCCATTTTTTCTCTGTATTCAGGTTTTGTTAGGTCTTGTGAAGTTTTCTCACGGTCTATCACGTTCTGATGAGATCCCTCACGTTTTTCACGTTCTGATCAAGGTCTGACGAGTTTTTCACGTTCTGTCAAGGCTTTCTACGAATGGAACGTGGATGCCGGGCAGTTTAGGAGCACGTTTGTGCCACCGGTATAAACAGGAAGGCCTCCCAAGAATGAAACGCCGATAATTTTCTCTAACTTATTTTCCTACATAAATCATCCATATTCTACGGAATTCTGGCCTATCATAAGAAGAAAAAACACATAAGTTTGCATTTATTTTCTAAGAGTTGAAAAAAAGGAAAATGTTGACTGGTCTGGTCTCGGAGGAGGTTGGCTGCCAGTACCGGTCCAGAGGCTCCCTCGGATGACGGGCTAGATGCTGTCCTGGAGGCTCTCCGTACCAAGTCCGGGGTCACTGTCCATCAGCTGGGGCTGGCTGCTGTGGTTGTACCGGCCCGAACTGATGTTGGTCCGCATTATTATGGCTTCTGCTGTACGTCGGATGGCTGGTGGGAGGTTTCACATACTTCCGTCGACGTAGTGGTAGTCGGCGGTGGCTGGTTGCGCCTGACTCTGCCGCTCAGTCAGGAAGGTCTTCAAGGGGACCATCAGGATATCTGGGTTGGCGCCGGCTGTAGACGACGTGTGTGTAGAAGCTCGGGTGCCGGCAGGTGGAGCAGGTGAAGCGTATTCTTCAGCCTCCTCAGCACCAGGTTCAGGTTCCAGTTCAGGGACCGGGTCAGCAGCAGAATCATGTTCCTCTTCATTTGGCGGCGGTGAACGGCGAGGATCTTCAGGCTGCTCCTGCTCCTCTACTGGTGATGTTGGTGCAGTAAGGGGGGAGGGGGTTCGTACGCCTAGGCTTCTTTGGTGACATAGCTTGGCCTTCTTTCTTCAAAGCTTGGTCTTCTCTCGTATTGTAGGTGCAGTAATGTGTCGTCGATTGCTCAGACTCGAATGAAGTTCCCATGCCGGGCATGGCTTTTATATACTCCCTCCCAGACCACGCGCGCCGTGTCAGAACGTAGAAGAACGCAACGCGATGTAGCGCGCCGGGCCCGTAAACCGTCACACGCCGGAACGCGACGAAACGGCTACCATACACCCTTGCTTGCCGTGAGAACCGTGGCAAAACGTGGCTAAACAGGACAAAATGCGTCGTTAAGTTTGTACTTTTGGTATTGCTTTACATAACCAACTGAAGTATTTGATTTCTGGAACACTTTGGACACCAGCAGAACATTTATTACTTTGAAACTATCTCAGAAGATGGAGATTCTTATTATGGATTTATTCTAAACCTCTACAAATGGATCTCGTTTTGCAACCTATATTTTGTGCACTGTGTTTTACTATGCTTGCAACATGTACGGTTGTGCAATGCAGATTCCTTTTGAAATTGGATTCTATTCATTGGATTTATGTGCAGCTGTTAACCAGCCTATTGTCTTGGAAAAAAGGCTATGACCCACCCTGAGAATTCCTTTTGTTCTCGTTTTACTTCTTTTTATATTGGGATCAACTCAGGCACTCAAGCTACAAACAGGCCCAGCGGAGCACCCCAATTTGCATATCATTAGCGGCCCTTTCTATTTGAATAACCAACGGACATCTACGTGAATCCGAACATGTGTTTGCTAGAATGTAAAATCTTAAAATTCGCGTTGCGCCTTTATTACTGCCAATATCGCTATGAAACTTTCCATACTAACTACAATTATTATGAACTTGATAGCAGTGAAATAAATATGAAATTCCATGGAACAAAACTCGAGATATGAGCTTCACCCCTCGAAAAACACGCCGTCTATTTTTTTTCTGACTCGACCCTATCCATCAATGCAGGAAGTAGAGACTTGGTACGAATGTTCATGAGGGTTGAATCCATATATGGGCGAAATTTTTGCTTGGCCGATGGAATATTTTTATAGTTATAAGTTCTGTTTCATGGGGCTTCATTAGGGACTTTTAGATTTGCACGACGAGAACGTGGACATCCTTTTAAGGCAATGTGACGTCCTTTTAAGGAACTGTCGGGCACTGACAGTCTGCCCGGCAGTGCCTTAAAAGGACGTCACATTGCCTTAAAAGGATGTCCACGCAGCAGTCCACGTTCTCGTCGTGCAAATCTAAAAGTCCCTATTCTCAAAATTTGTACTCAGCGAACTCATTGGGTGGTATTCTCTTAAGTTAAGCCGGGACTAAGTCCAGACTAAACAAGAATTTTAGTTCACACTTCTATGGAATGCTAGGTTTCATCTTCCTCCTTCAATATTCATGACAAAAATAATCTATCAAAGACTTTATTGAAATTCAGTTCATACTCATATTATCTTTTCTTCCCATTTCATTGCAAATTTTTTTTTTTTGACACTTTTCATTGCAGGATTAAAATAATCTGTACAGGGAAAATGAGTTGGCAACAGGCACTCCATAAAAGTGTGAACTAGTTAAGTCGAGCTTAACTTAGTTCACGCTATCGGAATACCACCCATTGAACATGACGTCATCGTTCTCAGCGATGTACTGCGCATGCGTCTTCGGGCTCAGTGCATTCGGCCGGCAAGACATAACACACATTTGAATGAATAGGACTAGTCATAACAGTTTGCGCACACGAAGGCTTGTTTTTGTTCGATGAGATTCGGACGTTGGGGTATGTTTTTCTCTGACTCCACCCTATCCAGCAACTATAAAAAGAGATATTTCAGAAGGATTGAGATTATTAAATTTCTTTTCTGTTCATATGAGGCAATTCTTGGCCGGTCTCGAAAAAATGGTAAATTTTACGGTGTTTTCGTATCTCATTTTTTTCGTTTTTGTTCGTCAAAACTATCCCTTAAACTTCACATTTTTGGTGCATCAATAACTCTTGTTATACACATGAGTGTCTTGCAAATTTTTTAAATAATCGATTTAGTAGCTTTGATTGCTGATATTCATAACATTAATGAAGAATTTGCCTTCGAAATTTGTTTACTTTTTTTCGCATCAATCGGTACACAATTGTTTATTTTATGCAAATGATGTTTACTGGACGAGAGTCGATCGCACGGTAATTGCACTGCTACACTACGCCTGCAAACACCAACATGTCAGTTAAATTATAGTTGGAAGTTGTCAGATTGGTGTACTTGTAAATATGGATCAAGGAGAATCTCTTATTATCCAAACTTGGAAGCAACATTTCAGCTACTTCTTAGGGCAAGAGATAAACACCCTAATCCAGGACCTCGTAGTTCGTCCGTCACAAATCACCATGATAACCGCGTACGGGATACAGTTGAGCAACCTGACACATTGCACCCTTCAACCGGTCGCATTCATGTTTATTCGTGGTATAAATGAAACAAACGAAAACCCCCTAGACTAAGTGTTAAACAGGCAAGGAAAAACTACGTCATCAGTTGTACCTAAGCTTGGTAGCTCGTAGGGGCACCTCACACCTCAGCGGCTGTATAAATGGTGCAACACAAACAGGCTACATTGACGGCTTCAATTAAACATGATGCGTGGTGAATGAAACAACCAGCTTCGCTTAAAGATAAAGACCAGTTCTGGTCATGCGATTGCATTGTGAAAGAAACGTTGTGGAATCGATCAGTAAAGGTTGATCATCTAGCATATATAAGTATTGGTGTGTACTGCAAGGTTCTGGAATCATCAAAATGATAAGAAATTTGGCCCAGTCTTGGTAAAGTTACAAGCACTGTACACAGAAAGATGTATATGGGACTACCCGACACGTGCGCGCACGTGCGCGATATCTATTTGGTCCCAATGGGTATAATAATTTACCAAATATATCAATTAGTAGGCGGTTTCCCGGCAAAATTTGTATCATCACGTATTGGTCAAAACATATTCTTTCACATGATTGGTAATGAGAGCTTCCATTTCATTTTTTGAGAGGGGGGCGTTTCCAAAACTGGTCTTTACCTTTAAAGCAAATAGACGAATGTCCGTAATATAAAAATGCCCATCAGGGCCTTGCCTAAAATACTCCATGTCCGGAAAGACTACTTTTCGAGCATGAATGCACATCCTTCTGGACTAGGTATAATAATCAATTTTAGCAAAAAAACTATAAAACATACATGAAAAATATCATAATTTCATTATGATACATTTAACATTACCAACAAACAATTTATGGATAAATGGTCAAGGGACTACTTTGTCCTTAGGGTAGGTACACCAGACCCACGTGACCCTTAAAGTCATTAGGCTTTTGGGTCTGACACGTATGTTTAAATTAGACACACCCAAAATGCTGTAAGGAGTTCTTAAATGAAAAACTAAAGTTTTGAAAAGGTGAAAAAACGAGTTTGTCACTACATTTGTAAGCTGAAATTGAACTTCTTAGAGATTTCTCAAACGTGGAACTGTTGATTTATTCACAATATCTGAGACTCATTTACATGAAATTGTACTCGAATCTGAGGGCGCTAGTTGCTGGCCGCCACAAGCAAAATGTCGCTGGAATAAAATAAAGGTAAATTTATCGCTAATAGCCGTGATTTTCACTTGCTTTATAGTGAGTTGTGTCATGTGTACTTTGGTCATCATTTTGAAACGGGATTTGTGCAATATTGAAGAATGGCAGCTCGTAAAATTACGTTTGTTCTGAACGTCTTGATACTCTTCGTTGGATTATGTATGTACATTACGTGTATGTGTGTGTGTACGCCCATTCCTTGGCGTCAAAGAGTGACATTCAATGACTTAAGTGGTAACAACGCCATTTTCTTGAACTCTAAAAGGTCGCTTGACCTTGACTTAGAAAGGTCGCTTGACATCGTCCGTGAACCTGAATTGCTCAGGATCATCAATAGAACAGGAACAATGCAACCGCTACGCTTAACGTACTCTATGAATCAGCTCTACAAATTACGTAAGCAGTCCAGGATACCGTTGCCTGGTGATGTGAAGCTAGTTGCTAAGGAGTGTGGCATATTCCGAGCCCGCGGACGTAGAGGCGGATCTCGCAGGATTCGCCAACTTAGTGTTCGCATTACGAGTCGGAACGATCCCTCCCCACTAACAACCGATGTAAATCGTTCGAACCTGGTAAACATACAAATTTCATTAAAAAAAAGCAAACACCACGAAAGTTTGATTTTCCGCGAATGCTTATGAGTAATATGAGATCGCTATCTAACAAGGCGGATGAACTTCAAACAATCATCCATGAGAGCAATATTGACGTTTGTGCGCTCAGTGAAACATGGTTGACCCCGGAAACAGTTGAGTATTTCGAAATGAATGGCTTTAGCCACCTCCACAAATGCAGAAGTCATAAGAGAGGAGGTGGAGTATCCATATACATAAATGAACAAATGTCACCCAGGCCCGTACCTGACACACACGTTCCTGAAGACATCGAAGTTGTCTGGGGACAGATTCGGCCGCGTCGGCTGCCACGTGAGATATCAAGTATCTTTGTGGCGTCAGTCTAGTTCCCACCAAATAGTGTCAACGAGCTCGAACTGGCCGACCATCTCATTAGCTCAGTAGACCAAATACGGTCGAAGCACTCTTCCGCTGGCTTCGTCATAATGGGGGACTTTAACCAAATGAACACCGACGTGATATGCACAAACACTTCGCTCAAACAGATCGTCAAGAAACCTACCCGAAATACAGCTATATTGGACAAAATATTGAGAAATATGAAAGACTTCTATGGCGAGGCTGACGTCATGTCACCGCTAGGACTGAGTGACCATAATTCTGTTGAGTGGGGTCCATTGAATAGCTTCCCTCACAAACGGAACGTTTTCTCCAGACGAGTCATCCGATGCGTGATTCTGACATTAGATCCTTCGGCCGGTGGATATCTGTTCAAACTTGGCCTGAAGTTCAAGATGCTGTGACAACATCGGATAAATGTGACGCATTTTACACATCCTTCCAATCAGCCATTGACACACATTTTCCAACAAAGGAAGTAAAAATCCATCAGAAGGATAAGCCATGGGTTACACCATCTGTCAAAAATGCGAATGGAGGGCTTGCTCCAATAAAATCATCCGGAGCATAGGTAAAGAGAAACGCCACTTCTACCACGATCGTGTGGCTCAGCTGAAATCGGACAATCCTACCTCCTGGCACCAGCATATTAAGCTCATGACTTCTAGATCGCAATGCTGTCCAACCATTGACGTTCCCGGTTGTGATCAGTCTGATCCATCGAGGATTGCAGATACCATCAACAAACGATTTGCAGATGTTGTGAGCAACATCCGGCCCTCCAACTATGCGACTTACCATCATACCTGCCGTCTCAGAGACCCCCTACTGTGCAACCATGGGAAGTTTATCGAGAACTCCAACGGCTAAAACCCGGAAAGTCCGCTGGTCCCGATGGAGTACCTACCAGACTGACCAGGACATTCGCGTACGAACTAGCCGATCCACTTGCCACCATCTTGAATAGCTCTTTCGCGGAAGGGGAAGTTCCCCACAGATGGAAACAAGCTATTGTCGTGCCAATTCCGAAGGAAAAGCCTGCTAGAATCGATAAACTGAGACCGATTGCACTTACAGACCACTTTGTGAAGGTAGCAGAATTTTTCATAACAAAGTGGTTGATGTCTGATATCTCATCCAAACTAGATGCCAAACAGTTTGGAAGTAGACCGGGTAGATCCACAACACACTGTCTTGTAGATATTGTAAACTTTCTAACGAAGCATGCAGATAAATTAGGTACCACATCCACTCTAGTCACAACGGACTTTTCTAAGGCTTTTGATAAAGTCGATCATACTGTAGTCATCTCAAAGCTCATCCACCTTGTGTCTTGTCCCTCACTTGTACCATGGATTACAAACTTTCTGACTGGTCGCACCCAGTGTGTTCGCTACCAAGGTGTCATGTCTTCCTGGGCTCCAGTGAACGCAGGCGTCCCACAGGGGACACGCTTAGGCCCGGTCTTGTTCATAGTCCTCATCAACGACGCATTGGCCTCCTCAAAATTGGAGCATTGGAAATATGTTGATGATATGACATTAGCGGAAGCGAGACCACGGGGTGCGACTACTGAAGTCCACAATACCCTATCTGAACTCAACAAATGGTGCGTAAGCAACGCCATGCAGCTTAATGCCAGTAAATGTCATGTAATGAGAGTAAACTTTGGAAAACTCAACTCCCTCCAATTATTGTAAGGCTTGGGAACCAGACCCTTGATGAGGTGCAATCAATCAAAACCCTAGGGATACTACTACAGTCAGATCTTAAATGGAACAGCCATGTCGATAACATGGTGCGTAACGCAAATAGGCGCATGTACATGCTAAGGACCCTCAAACCATTCCAATTACCATGGAAAGACTTACTATGTGTGTACACAGGCTATGTCAGGCCTCTTGTTGAATATGCTGCCCCAGTTTGGCACCCAGGCATAACAAACCAACAAAATGCCCAGATTGAAAGGATACAGAAACGTGCACTCAAAATTGTACTGGGATCATTGTACTTGACCTACGAAAATGCCCTACAAATGACCAACCTCCAAACCCTTGACACTAGAAGGCGAGAACTTTGCAAAAGATTTGCTAATTCACTGACAAATTCACCTCATTTCAGGGACTGGTTGCCACGCCCACGCCAGAATAGATATTCTCAATCTCTGAGAAAGGTTGCTCCTTATCCTGCAATCAGATGCAGAACTGATAGGTACAAAAGAAGCCCAATTCCATTCTTGGTCGATCTATTGAATAACTTGTTACTATATGATCACCAGACATAGTTACACTATTCGCAAACCAGATGATGATAATATATTTGAATTTTTTACCAGTTTGCAAAATGATATTATACTCGTTAATGAATTCTTTCCAGTTAATTGACAAATCATTGCTGTATAAATCGTAACATGCTGAACCTCTTCTTCCCCTCCATTCTCTCCTCCGTTTCTAGCACTCTCTCTCCTCTTCTCTCTCTTTCTCAATTTCCCCCTTCTCTCCTATTTTACCAGTCACTCTCTCTATTTGTTTCTATTGTAACGATTTGAAATATAAAACCCATGAACATAAAAGTAATATTTATATTTTGCTTTTGTAAATCTTAACTAATTTTTTCTCAATTTAAAGTAATTTTCCAATGTATCACTGTATTTTACTGATTTTTTTTATCTGTTAAAGTCACGCAATTGTTCATTTCTTTAACAATCTATTGCAACTATTTTAATAGCCGTCTCTGGTTACAAACAAACACGACCCGTTAAAAAGCAATGAATATCTAGAGGAAATATTATTATTGCATGTACATATTTATATACATCTTTATATTTTATATTTTTACTATGAACTGGAACGAATTTTTAATTTATATCATGTAATGTTTGATTTCACATGTACTATTGTATTTCAATGTTTTTATCAAATTGTAAAAAGTCACACAATTCAGCCTCCGGGCTGTGAAATGATTTTGAATAAAACAAACCATTTATATATATATATATATATATATATATATATATAAGTCTGTATAGATGGTAATAAATATGAACGAAGACAAATAGAACAGGAAGAGGTTTATGTGTATTTATTTTGAATAACATAATGTATAACCGTAGAAATGATTTGGAAGAAAATCAATTGGAATCTCTTTGGATTGACGTTAAATAACACAACACAAAATCCATTATGGTTGGAACATTTTGCCGACCACCTAACTCAAATGTTCAATATCAAAGTAGAATTGAAGAATAAATAACAAAAGTTTGTGAATTGAATCGTGAAGTTATCATACTTGGAGATTTTAATTTTGATATGAACTATACACGTGAATCAAAGTTCATTAATGGCATCTGTCGGCAAAATGGTATGAAGCAAATGATAAAATGTTCTACGAGAATCACTGAAACTACGAGTACGTTGATTGATATAGTTCTAACAAATTTTCCCAAGAATGGCAAGCAAAGTGATGTCCTCTCTCTCGGACTGAGTGATCGCAATCTTGTATACATTGTTCTTAAATTGTATAGACCCATTGTACAACCAAGGATGGTAACATATGGATCATTCAAGAATTTCGATGAGAATGTGTTTTTGCGGGACTTATATGACATTGATTGGTCAAATTGTTTTATCGGAAATGCCGACATTTCAGATGCATGGTCTATGTGGAAATGGAAGTTTATTGAAGTTTGTGATAAACACGCTCCACTTGTAACACATAGAGTTCGGGGCTAACAGACAAAATGGGCTACAAATGAACATGTATCTCTCACTCGATTACTGGTGGAAATAAGGCAAACCCTCGGAAACTTTAGAAACTCCTGAAATCATTAAATGCAAATGATACGTCTGTAAATGATATACAGGGTTTAAAGATCAATGGAATTGTTGAAGCTGATAAATCTTTTATTGTGATAAGTTAAACAATCATTTTGTCTCTATTGGTTTAAGTAAAATGATTCCCAGAGTTGTCACGGTAATGCTGGTAGATATTTTCAATCACTACCTACCAGATTTATGTTCGATGAAATAAGTGATGATTTTGTCCTCAATGAGTTGAAAATATTGCAAACCAATACATCACCTGGCCTTGATAGGATAAGTGTTCTACTGCTAAAGATAGCTATGCCAGTCATTTGCAAGCACCTTACTAAATTCTTCAACTTGTCATTACAATCGGGCAAGCTACCACCTGAGTGGAAAGAAGCTAAGGTTATTCC
This sequence comes from Mesocentrotus franciscanus, assembly GCA_037976565.1. Taxonomy (NCBI): domain Eukaryota; kingdom Metazoa; phylum Echinodermata; class Echinoidea; order Camarodonta; family Strongylocentrotidae; genus Mesocentrotus; species Mesocentrotus franciscanus. The sequence goes on along the minus strand of CP137674.1, from coordinate 11,583,225 downwards.
ATTGTTTAAGGCCGGGGAGAGATCAGACTTGAATAATTATAGGCCCATTTCCATAGTTCCTGTTGTTATGAAGATCATGGAACGGGCAGTACATAATCAATTACAAGAATATCTAACAGAACATAATGTTCTCTCTACGAATCAATCAGGCTTTCGTAAGGTCATAGTACCCATACTGTTTTAACCTATTTTTCTGACTTTATTTATAGACAAATGGATAAGGGTCACATGACAGGCGCGGTCTTCATAGACCTACGCAAGGCTTTCGACTCTGTAGATCGTAAAATACTGTTAGAAAAGCTTTGCAAGTACGGTATACTGGGTCAAGAAATTAATTGGTTCATGGAATACTTGAGTGATCGGAAACAAAAAGTTGTACTTGGAAAATTTGAATCAGATTGGGGTACGACTGTGTCAGGCGTACCACAAGGCGCCAATTTAGGCCCGTTATTGTTTACTGTCATGGTGAATGATCTTCCTAAGGTGGTATCCAAATGCCAAGTGATGATATATGCAGACGATGCTGTACTGTTTTTTAGTAGTCAAAGAAGCGAGGACATTGAATCGGCTTGAACTTTGATTTTAAACTAGTTTCTTCTTGAAAACACTTCATCACATAAAAAACATCAACGAAAACAATCTGCCATTAAACCACAACAAAACTGAATTTATGTTATTTGGTTCACAAATGAAATTGACTAAACTTGAAAAATCTATTTGCATTCAACTCGAGCAACACCAAATCTCTCAGGTTTATACCTATAAATACTTAGGAGTCTGGCTAGATCCAACATTAAGCTGGAAAGAACACGTGGCAAAAACAAGGAAAAATAAAGGGTCAAGGATAGCATTACTTGGTCGTTACAAAAGATACCTACCTTTGGAGGGACTGAAGCTTCTTGCCAATGCATTAATTTTGCCTTTATTTGAATATTGTTGTAATACATGGTCTAATTGTTCACAAAATGTCCGGGATGTAATCATCAAATAACACAAAAAATGGCCAGAGTAATCTTGGGGGCCAATGTCAGAACCCCGACTCAAGAAAATTTTAATACCTCAAGTGGGTCAGCATTCAAAGTGGGTGGAATTATTTCAAATGCAAAATGATTTATTCTGTTTTTGAAAATCCAACACCGGTCTATATTTTACAAATGTTTAAAAAAAAACAATCTGTACATCACATTAGAACGCGCAGTGCACAAACACAGAATAAATTTTACCAAAAATAAAAGCACAGATGGGAAAACAAAGTTTTTCGTTTGATGGTGAGGCTCTTTGGAATAGTTTACCAATTTTTTAAAGAAATGCGCCATCAAATTCTCCAGTTACTCTATTCTTTTGGCGTTAAGATAATCTTTATCATTGAACTGGTCCATTGTGTCGTTCTTTGTGGACGAGTGGATATGTCACCGGACTGTGGATCACAAGGTCCGCGGTTCAAGTCCCACCGCGGCACTAATGTCCTTTGGCAAGACATTGATCTACATTTGCCACTCTCCACCCAGGTGTTAAATGGGTACCCGGTAGGATGCGAAACTTAATGTGGTTCGATTAGCAAGTGGCGCTTGTAAAATGGCGACTGGCTGGAATGCTCCCCAGGGAGTGGAAAATGTGCATACATTGTGTGCGAGTAAGCATGAATCCGATGACTGGGGTAATAATATATATCTGTAAAGCGCATTGAGAGGGCCTGCGGTCCTGAAATGCGCTATATAAGGACGAACTATTATTATTATTATTCTTTTGTTCGAAAATGTTGTAAGTAAATTTATTTTGTCTCCATTTGTATTGTTTACATCAATATGTTTATAAATTTTGTGTTTATGTTGTAGGGCCTCCACTTAAAACAGTATTAAACTACTGATGGAGCCACCCTACTGAAACAAGACTAATAAATAAATAAATAAATAAATAAAAATGATAAGGACATGACATGACCAAACTTTTGGACTAGTGCAAGTCTTTATGCATATGCAATTGGAATACAAGTATCACTGCCCCTACCCCGGATTCATGCTTCTCGCTAAATTTAGTGCATTTTGGTGGGGCTGAAAAAAACAACAACAAGGAATAGGGTTAATCATATTTCAAGTCATTCATATTGTTTACTCGGATTCATAATCCATTTGGTGCAACGTGTATTATAGCATACATCTCATAATACAACATTTTATATCTTAATTGGCTGCCGCTGAGATAAAACTGAGTTACACTGTTTCATTCTCAAACATCAACAAATTCATGTATCATGTTAAACCGTTAGCCAAATCAATAAGGTTTTTATGTAAAAGTTTAAGCGTTGGTATCTTTCTTGTTACTACACATCTATTATCAAACCAGACGTTGGTATCTTTGAAAGCCTGTTTATTCTCCTTGACAATAATGCCCCATTTGTAATGATTTTGTAATCATGGAATGTGCAAAACGACTGAATATGGGGCCAAGTTAAAAGTTAAATGCATTGTTATTGTCAACAGTGACGTCCTCAATGGGCTTGCAACGAACAGTCACGTATCACGTTCACGTCTTGCGCCCTTTCGTGAAACAAGGCACCCAAATCTACAAAGTGTTGGGTTACGTGACCCAACAATTTGTTTATTTGCTATATGCAATCTACGAAAGCTCATGTAAATTGACGCTGGCGTTTAAACAAATAATGCAAATTGTCATTGAGAAGAGACTAATGGCAAAAAAGCTGCTTCAGGCCAGAATCTGTTGTGTAACTCTGTGGTCCACTCTGCGTATATGTATGCTCAACTAATCGGGTAAATGGATGAACAAATACTACTTCCATTACTTCTTGTACTAAAATGAAATATAAAATATAAAATAAAGTATCTTGTACGGTGCAATGATCACGATCGCCATCATCATCTGCATATTTCAACTTTAGCTAGTCATTAATGATTAAAAAATGATTAAATAATGCGTTTAAAGATGAATGAGACACCCATTTGGCTTGCCATATTTCACTTCCAGTCGTTCAAAAAGTCATGCATAACTTTACGAACATGCATCTTTATGAAACACTAGGCCAGGCCATCACCAGTCTTACTCTCACTCTGTCTCACTCGACTCATTGTCACCCAGGAAGCTCGGCCAGGCTAGGCCAGTAGCTAGGCCAATGCATGCATATCATCGATATTCTGCGGCTCGCTGAGCGCTGGCTAGCCTCGATCGCCACGTCGTCGAACCGTGCCGGCCTCGTCCTCGTCGATATCGTCGCGACGCGTTGTCAGCTAGCTAGGCGCAGGCGATACGTATACTGCACGTACGAACATACACAAATCATACATATTACGGTGACGTCATGACTAGTCTTAGTAACAAGCGCTTGCAATTTTAAAAATATTGATTAAACACTCACGTCACGTTTTGGTAGACGTGATCATTCGTGTTTTACCGGCGTGGAAAACAACGAATGGTAGGCCCTACACTTCGTAAATTAGAGTCGCCTATTTTACGAAACAGCGCAAAACGTGAACGTGACACGTGATACGTGATACATGACTGTTCGTTGCAAGCCGCCTCAAAGTCATTCAAAACATAATCTAACCTGCAATAAATGGTAAATTCACTGTTTAGAATAACTGAATTTGAAACATTTCCCTTATAAATAAATAATTAAATAATACAATATTTATGAAGCGCATATATAATAAACAGTCTGTTTCTCTATGCGCTGTACAAGCATGAATGGCAATTTGAGAAATATAATCACATAAAGAAAATTATAACTAACATAATTATTAGAAAGATAGCTTACATGGTCAAAACAAATAACGTAAGTAAGGACTGAATACAGTTTAAGATAATTAATTGAGGCCAAAGAGGTGCGTTTTTTTAGTACAGATTTGAACGTTGCAGAAGTGGGTGCCTGTCGTATGAAATTGGGAAGATTGTTCCAAAGGTTTGGTCCAGCAACTGCAAAAGATCTGCCCCCATAGAATAATGTATTGGTTTTGGGTACACAAATTAATGCTTGATTGCTTGAACGGAGGGTTCGGGGTGGATGTATTGTCTAAGCAAATCAGTCAGGTATGAATGGGAAGAACTGTTTTGAGCTTTATATGTAATTAATAAAAGTTTGAACATGATGCGCTTATCTACGGGAAGCCAGTGTAGTTTCTTAAGAGTACTAGATATACTTTGTTGGTGTGTAGTGCGAGTGACCAGTCTCGCTGCAATGTTCTGTATCATCTGGATCCGGTGAATATCAACTGCGGGAAATCCAAACAACAAGCTGTTGCAGGAGTCTAATCTGCTGGTCACAAATGCATGCACCAGAGTGAGTGCAGCTTGCTTCGAAAGGAAACATCTGATTTTACTTATACACCTGATTCCTGCCAATGCTGATTTGCAAACAGTTTTGATATGTTCTTTCAAGGTGATGTGCTGGTCAAAATAACCCCCAAATTTCGGGCACAAGGAACAGGATTAATGTGGCAGTCACCGACATAAACACTAGGTAGGGAGGGATCTTTACGAAACTTAGATGTGAAATGGATAACTTCAGTTTTGGAATCATTCACAGACAATTTGTTTTTAGTTGCCCAAATCTTCACATCAGTTATGCAGGCATTCAACCTCTCTAACGACCACGTTGACTGTGCTTAAACACGATATACATTTGCGTGTCATCCGCATAAAGCATTACGTTTACACCATGAGAAGTTATGATGTCGTCCATTGGCGCTGTGTACATTGTGAAGGCAAGGGGCCCGATGACGGATCCTTGTGGAACCCCTTGTTTATCGTGGTAGGTTTGCGAAGAGGCATTTTTTATCATAACAACATGCGTTCTGTTTTCCAGATATGAGGAAAACCACCGAAGAGCACTTCCTCTGATTCCAAAGTAGGATTCCATTCTTTTAAGCAGCAGATCGTGGTCAATCGTATCAAACGCTGCGCTGAAATCTAGCAGTACTAGTACTGCTTCCTGCCGAGCATCTAGAGCCATCAGGAGGTCATTTTGGACCTTGATAAGCGCTGTTTCAACACTAAAGTGTTCGCGATATGCCGACTGGGCTATAGGAAGGAGATCATGATCAGCTAGGCACTCCCTGATCTGCTTGGCGACGACCCTCTCTATCAGCTTTCCAACAAAACTGAGATTCGCTATAGGCCGATAGCTCGATACGTCATCATGAGGAAGACCATCTTTTTAAGTCTAGGTTGGACAATTGCATGTTTAAGGTGTTCTTTACATTTCATGATTACATATGAGTTACAAATGGGGAATCATTGTTTATCAGGGTAATAAACATGCTCTTCAATGATACCAACGTTAAGTATGATTATAAGGTAACACGAGAGATATTAACGCTCAAACTAGAATTGCATAGCTCTTTTTGAGGACTTTATAGACATGTATATACAGTGTGTATAAAAAAAATACAGACTTCAAAAATATTCTCCAAAATTTTAATATCATGATATCTGCATGATTTTTACTTATGAAATTATGAGAGGGTCTAATCAATCTCATGTGAGATCATTCATCCATGAAAATTGGCAGTACGATAATGACATGACATTACCACAGTTTTGGACAGTTTTATACTAATGCAAGTCCTACTGCACATGCTATTGGGGGAAAAAATCACTTCTCATTAATTGTTGTGTTTTTTCAATCAACTTCAATATTGATTATTTTGTTTCATTTTTTGTGTAAAAAGCATAATGCATTTCTTTCTTATGATAACGAATTATTGCATCATTATATGTTAAATTAGTTAAACATACCGGTTGGCATTGTCATTCCAGTTATAGACAAAGTTTCATCTGCACCTCCTGTAATCGAAATCGATATTGCGTATGTGGCGAAGGGCTGAAGACTAGTTATCTCATATGAGTTTCCATAAATCGGGGGGATAGTGATCAGATTTGATTCCACGTAATAACCCTTGGGACATGCTTCTTGTCGAGTCAGTTGGTAGGTCAACGTGTAGTTAATCGTGGTATCCTGACACTGTGCACTCACATTCCAGGCGACTCCAAGTGACCTGCTCCTCCGCTGACTCACCACAGCACTGAGTACTATCATTTAAAAACAGATTTACATTAATGGTAGAGACAAAGTTGTCTTTAAATGCAGAGTACATAACATGTATTCAGTCAAACGCGAACAGTTTAATAAAAATTCATAAAATGAAACATGCACCATCTAAGAGTGAGCTGTAACCCTATAGTGGTCAATAGAACAGCAGCATAATATCTTGCGGATGATTATGCAGTTTATAGTAATATCACATTTTATCATCGTACATGTAATTGGAATCATATCCTCAAAAGAGACAGATTCGACAATCATCTTTTAATAAAGTATAAAGAATCGTGCTCCCACAGGACAAATTTCCGATGAAAATTACTCTTTGACCACAGTATAAGGAACGTCGAAAGTAAACACACTTGAAATTTCGAGATGTATTTTCAAAGTAGGCATTTAAATGAAGCATTATGTTAAGAATGCCCAATTGTCAGTTTTGTTATTAACATTGGGAAATTGACATTTTGGTGTTTCACATACACACATCCGCACCCACACACACCCACATACATACACACACACACGCATTATTATGAGTTATAATGATGATTAGTCATGTTGACTACTTGACCTTGCAACATATTATATAATATACGTTTCCATACCATGTTCTAAAACTTGCTCTCTCTCATTCCCTCTCCCTCTCTCTCTGACGTGCCTTTGAACACTGTACGTCCATTCAAGGCATGCAACTTTCTATATGGTAAGTCAATTCTCCTGAAAAGCACTTTACGATTTCCCTTAATCACCCTGTTACCAGCACTCATCCTTCCCATCATCATCATCACAAAAAACACACCTTTGGCTTTGGTCCGTGCAGCTAATTCAGTGGTACTCACAAGACCTCCTCTGTTACTGGCTCTAAGTTCTAGATTATAGGTAGTGCATGGATCCAGTGATGTATATCTTACTGAGGATACAGCCATATCGTAGAATATTTGCGGTTGACCAAATCGCATGTTGTAGTTCCGGAGTGTAGCACTGTAGAACTCGAAGTCACCGTTGACCGTATTGCACGTCAGTGGAGTCCAAGTAAATATGATTTCCGTACCCGTGACCAAACCAACTGTTACATTGAGCCTTGGTGGGACTAAAAAGTGGGAATAAGGATAACCCTATTTAAGTATTGTTTACGAATAAACAAGTCATCATATGGTTTACCTGGAATCATAATCCATTTGGTGCAACGTGTACCTTACTCATATGCCTCATAATTTAATTATTTTTATCTTATAATTGGCTGCTGCTATGATAAAAATGAGTTACACTTTTATATTCGCAAATATCAAAAAATTCATACATCCTTGTGAATCGTTAGCTAAAGGAATGAGTTTTTGTTAATGTTAAATAACTTTTAAATCTAATCTTTTGAGCTATGTATACGACTTTGTCGACAGTTAATATATGTTTAAAAAACCTCGATCAATAACGACATATGAAGCTTTCTTCGACGACAGGATTCTCTTTCGTGGTGGTGGTGGTGGGGGTGGGCGGGGTCGTCGTTATTGGTTGCATGATGTTCAATTTACCGTGTTGGTTCCGTATTGTTTGTTTGTTTTGTTTTTATTTCTGCGTTTTCAAAATAGAACATAATCATATACATAAAGTACTATTATTTCTTCATTATACATAATTATAATTGTTTAAGTACATTAAATAAGATGCATACAAACACAAATATTTATCAATGAAAAAGATAAATTACAAAAAAACGCAGGAGACCACCATCATGAGCGGTAAGCACTACATATTTTATTATTGAACCAAAGCGGATCGTTTGAAAGGTAAACATAATAACAAATAATTTGGGTTGACTATTTCTTTTGCTCATGTCAAAAGTTGATGAAAAACAACAGGAACAAATAAATATATATGGCCAATGGTATAACCTCATAACTTTGTATAGGTATTCTCTAGATTATAGTGGGAGCTCTGACTTAATAATACAATTATAAATTATGATAATAATAACAACAATAATAATATTTGATATTTATATAGCGCACATATCCAGATTTATATATATATATATATATATATATTCAAACTCCTCGATAAAAGTTTGACCGTTGATATCTCTCTAGTTACTATATATTATCATACTTGACGTTGGTATCATTGAAAAGCCTATTTATTCCCCTAATATACAATTGTAATGATGAAGTAATCATGGAATGTGATATGGGGCCAAGTTAAGGGTAAAATTTTGCAAAATGCATTTTTATTGACGAATGCGATTGCTTCAACATCATTAAAAACACAATCAATCCTCCCAGAATAAAAATAAATCATTATTGACAATAACTGCATTTTACATTTTACTTTTGACTTCGCCCTATATTCAGGTGTAATTCATAAATTCATAAAAGGGGCAATATTGTATAGTAGGGGAATAATCTTTTCAATGAGACCATCGTTAAATGAATAGTAACAAGATAAATATTAACGCTCAAACTAGAATTGAGACCTTTTTGAGGAGTTTATAAGCATGTATACAAAAGTACACACTTTGAAAATATCCTCCAAAAATTTAATTTCATGATATCTGCATGCTTTTTTTCTCATGAAATTATGGGACATGGACCTAAAAATATCAAACAATTTTTGGCATGAGCACTTGCTAATTTCCAAAAACTCGAGAAAATTTATTTGCCCATAAATTCTTCAGCCTAGGATGGGATCAAAGTGCAAATCAGGCAGTTAATGCCAATCATTGATTTGAACTATCACTTGATTTTGAACCCTATACTTACCTGTGCATAACCCCAAAAGCGTATCCAGAAATTGATAAAAAGAGAAGGGTGGCATCATCCTAAGGCAGGGGTTCAGTAAATGCATCTGGGCAGCCCCTTTCATGTACCTCGGTAGTAAGTTTCACTAAGTTTTTCCTTGCCCTTTAAGGAGAAGCTAAACTAGCGTCACCCAACGCGGCTGGATACGCCACTGCCCCATCGACACCACCACCTCTAGCATTGCAGGTGATGGCACAGATCATGATGAGGCGGCCCCCGCGGGAGGGGGGGGGGGTGAGGAGGAACACAGTGCCCACCACTTTTTCAAGTACGCCAAAATTGCCCCTTTTCACAAAGGAAAAGTGCCCCTTTAACTTTGTAAGAAGTGTCCCTATAAATTTGTAAAAGTGCCCCTTCCCTTTTTCACCTCTGATAAGTGCCCCTCTTATTTTGACACGTGCCCCTTTTCCTTCGACAATTTTCTTCCTTCGACAGTGCCATTTTTAATCTCTAGTAAGTGCCCCTTTTCACGTACAAGAAGTGCCCCCTCCACCTCTAATAATTGCCCTATTCAATTCTGAGAGGTGCCCCTTTTACGTTGACAAGTGCCCCTTTTCCTTTGTAAGAAGTGCCCCTTCCTCTTTAAAAAACTACCCCTTCTTTAACTCGGATAAGCGCACCTTATATTTCACATGTGTCCCTTCTCCTTTCTAATAAGAGCCCCTTTCCCTTCTCATAAATGCCCCTTTTCATCTCTGGTAAATGACCCTTTCCAGGTCCGAGAAGTTACTCCTTTCCACTTCAGATAAGTGCCCCCTTCACCTCCGTTAAATACCCCTATTACAATCTGATCGGTGCCCCTTTTCTTTCAATTAATGCACATTTCCCTTTATTATTAGTGCCCCTTTTTTCATTCTCATAAGTGCCCCTTTTCATGTCTGGTCAGTGCTACTTTTTAGGTGCGATAAGTGCCCCTTTTCACCTCTGATGATTTCCCTTGTAACAATGATACGTGCCCCTTTTCCTTTCTATTAAGTGACCTATCCCCTTTTCATAAATGACCCTTTTCACCTCTTATAAAAGCCCCTATCAAAATCTGATGAGTGCCCCTTTTAGGTGTAAGAAGAGCCTTCTTTTCTTCTCATAATTAGACGCGCCCCTAATTTCAAGCGACTAAGAGCAATTTCCATGCAATGCCGCTCGCTACGCTCGCTCGCACTTATGCTATAATTATGTTACTTATCAAAGGACTTTTCAGTCTTTCATTATGAGAATATGCTTATAAACCCATCAGGATTGTGTTTTTTCCTCTTTACGAGATGTAATTTTTCGCACCGCGACCTCACCAATCTTAACATTTTCCTCACTCGCTCGCAAATGAATTTTCAGACCATGACACCCAACTGCAAAGATGCTTAAAGAATTGAAGACATTGTATGGTGCATAAAGAAAAAGAAATATTGAAATCATCCCTGATAATGTAATCACAATATAGGGGTACATACAAATGTCAACAAATATGTATATTTTCGCTTTGAGACTTTCCTTTGTAGGTGCCCTCTTTTATTGGTGCCCCCCACTTTGGAAGTCGCTCCGCCGCCCCTGAGATCATCTGTATCGATACCCATTTTTCTCTGGATAGTGTTGGAATGACTGAATGCAGGGATAGGAAGATATTTACATATACGTGTTTTCTTCTTTAAATTTATAATTCATCTTAAAAGTCACACGCCCCAAGAGACAAGGTATTGCATGGTGAATGTAGGAAAGGAAATGGCAATGCTGTCATTTCTTCAATTAAACATGGATGTGAAAGATATCGACATGCTGCAAGTTTTCCACATGCTTCAGACAAAAACGCATCCGGTAACAAACAAAGGAAATAAATTACTCGTTTAAAAATGAGAATTTATCCCTCTTTTAAGAAAATTGAACAATTTGTGTACATCTTCTGTATTGTTTTACATTATATTAAATTGCTAAATACAAAAATGGGAAATCAGTGCAGGAAAATCAGTAATCAACAATGTTATATGCAAATGCGCGTGTGTGTGCGTCTATATGCGTGTGGGGTAGGGATGCACGACTACTGATGTAAAGCCAAAGATCAACTGATGGTCATATCAATTATTGATTACTGTAATTGATGTCTGATATGCACTTTGCTCCAATTATAGACTGAAGATTTGTGTGAAAAACTGAAAACCAACTTTCGTGAGGTTTTCGAAATTAGCTAGTGTTCTCTCAAGAGTAAAAAAAGTGTCAATAGGTTTAGTGCCATTCATTTAAATAGACCCTCACCCATAATTCCATAAGAGAAAAATCATGCAGATATCGTCAAATCATAAATGTTGAGGATATTTACAAAGTTTGTACTTTATTATACGCACTGTTTAAGGGAAGTTATTGTTCTGTGACGGAGGAGATTTAAAAAAGAGAGACTCAACACAAAATCACAACATGACAAAACCCATAGGTGATTTTTGTACATCAATACGCTGTCAAATGAGTTTTATTTTAAAGTTTGAGATGAGTCTCTTATGCCATGTATATCTATCTGTTCATACAATGTATTTGTTTCTGTATGTGTTTGCACTTCAGAACCTGAAGAAGGCCTCACAAGCCGAAAGCTCGTAATAAAATTGTAAAGTACAGCTACGTCTCACGTTCCTAGACCATTTTTTCTTCACGTCTACATATTCTGGAACACCCGTTGTCATGTCAGAGTTGAGAATTCTCGCACTTTTATATGTCCTCTACCTCAACTTGTATCCTTCGGCAACACTTGCCCTACGGATCCACGACGACGGTCGGGACGGCTGCTTTACTACAACAACAACAACAACAAATACCAGAGCAACTATAGTACCAAAGATTATGGCCACCATCAATGACGAACAAAGCACGACTACGATTCGCCAATTACGGAAATGCACCACTAAACTTGACCGATATCGACTCCACGCCAAATACCTGAACCTATATAAAGATTTAGACATCGTCCCAAAAGGTCTACTAATCAAGAAGTCATCCAGCTTTGTCATAGATGAATCAACTGACAACGAGTGGACAATGGCGTTGTGGAACGCCTCGCGCCAACTACGGGACATCACAATCGAAGCTTTAGAACGCAGAACTGAAGAACTACTGACGCACAGAGAGGAGCTTAGAAAGGAAGTACACGACCTGAGCACAGACATGGGCTACCACGTGACAATCAATGAAATCAACCAAGACTGCAAAGGGACTGAAAGAAAACTCATCCAGATGAAAGAAGGAAAGCTGAAAAGGGATATAATGAACTGTAGAGAGATTAAGAAACGTATATGTAACATTCCCCACTTAAACAACGGCAAACCGCCGAATGTACCAAACAAGAGAAACCAATGCAGACGATTAAGGAAAAAACAATATAGAAAACGGAGATCACACCTTCAAGATATAAACAATAACAACGCACATGTAACTCCAGAAATGGAACAAAACCAAGCTCAAAAAGACATCAAAGTATCGGTAATTAACTTATCTAATTATCCTCTGTCAGAAGCAGAAACAAGCCTACTACAGAAAGGACTGAAATTCTGCCCCACACCACCCCAGGTAGACCCGCTAGAAATCAAAAGAAACTTAGGAGCATTTGAAAGGCAAATGAAACTTAAACTCCACTTTGCAGGCAAATCACAAACGAGTGATAACCCAACGCCCACCCCGAGCCAAACTGCAACTCAGGAAGACAAGAACACACAGCCACCTATCATTAAACAGAAAAACACATGGACCCCGAAAGTCCATGATCCATATCTACAGATATTTCTTGAAAACGTACAGACAGACGTAACCGCATGTACAGATACCTACAACACAACAAAACGCCGAGACAACCTATCAAAAGTAGAAAGACAAGCCCTCAAAAATTGAAATCAAACACTGATATTGTCATAAAACCGGCAGACAAGGGATCATCAGTAGTTATTATGTCTAGAGAAGACTACATATCAGAAGGGGCACGACAATTATCAGACGAAAGCACTTACAAAGAACTTGCACGGGACCCCACTCTATCCCATCTTGACAAAGTTCAAAAGGTACTAAAAGAACTAGACATAGACCTACAGACACAGAAAGGTCTGATACCCAAGACTATTGTCTGCCCCAACCTCTACTTTCTCCCCAAAATCCACAAACCAAACAATCCAGGCCGACCAATTGTTTCAGGCTGCTCGTGTCCCACAGTACAGATCTCCAAATACCTGGACTTCTACCTACGCCCCCTCACCGAAAAATTGCCCTCCCACATAAAAGACACAACACACTTTCTAAACCACATCCAAGCAATAAACAAAGACTCTTACCCCTCTCCCTAGAACCATACTGGCAACAGCAGACGTGTCTTCTCTGTACACAAATATACCACACGGAGAAGGCATTGAAGCCTGTCGGGAAGCCCTCAATACTAGAAAGGAACAGAACCCACCTACAGATCAATTAATACGATTACTTGAACTCATCCTTAAACTGAATAATTTTCAGTTCAATGGAAAACATTATTTGCAAATTGAGGAACAGCAATGGGTACACCGGTTGCCCCCACCTACGCAAATATATTCATGGGCCGCCTAGAGAAACAAATACTCAACACAACACAACCACCCACCCTGGCAAACTCATGGAAACGGTACATAGACGACATCTTTTTTCTTTGGACAGGCTCACCCAGAACATTATCCAAACTGCAAGAAAAAATGAACAATATACACCCAACTATCAAATTCACATTCGAATCATCTAATGACAGGACTCACTTTCTCGACGTTTCACTCCAACTATCCAATAACCAAATAGAGACAGAACTATATACCAAACCTACGGACTCACACACATACCTCCTGCCATCCTCCTGCCACCCTAGCCACTCCCTCAAAAGCATACCATACAGCCAAGCACTACGAATTCGAAGAATCTGCTCAAAACCTGATCGTGAAGATCACCACCTCACACAGCTACAACAGAACTTTGAAGACCGAAATTACCGACCAGACATAGTTAGACAACAAATACAAAGAGCTAAAGAAAAGCCCAGAGAGGAACTACTTGAATACAAACCACGCTCTGAAAAACACAAGGACACCGTCTTCTGTACGGTACCCTTCTCCCCGCCACTGCCAAGATCCCAGGCATAAAAAAACACTTCCCCCTCCTACAACAAGGAAATACAACTAAAGCCGTCTTTCTTAAACAGCCAACAACTTCGTACAGACGAGGGCGCACACTACGGGACCTACTCGTAAAAGCGGGACACCCATTCCCCTCCAAAACGAAAACGAACACGGGACCCCATGCCCAATGGATTTTCCAAATGCCCATCTCAAAGATGCATAATCCACAAACACATAACAAACACTTCCAATTTCAGAAGCACAGTAACTAACCAAGAATACCCCATAACCTCACACATCACATGCAAATCCAGTTGGGTGATATATCTCATCACCTGCACTCAATGCAACAAACAATATGTTGGCAAAACAGAAACTACACTATACACACGCTTCAACAACACACGATCCGAAATAAAGAACTTCCACTCGGCAACACAACACAAAATACTACCATACACAGTACACTTCAACCTTCCATCCCACTCACTAGATAATGTTCAAATCACCGGAATCGAATTAATCCACAACAAATCACGCCACACAATCCTCCACAGAGAATCTTTTGGATATCAAAACTTAAAACCCTACACCCAGATGGGATCAATGCTGATCAATAAGGCAATTAACACACCGACATATCAGATGCACTTTTGTTCACATTATTTAAAAAAAACTGCCTCAACGCAGTGTATTCGATCTTAATTTTATCTTTAATTTATTTTATTTTATTTTATTGTTAGTCTTTGATTCTCACGTTTTATCCTTGCATTTGTTATACAATGTAGGGCCAATCGGACTGCGCACACTCCAATGCATTTGAATGAAGCCTTCTATCCCCCTCCCTCCCCTCCCCAGACACAGGTCATGACACCGGCGGTGTCATAGATCAGTAACATCCGTGTCACAGGTCAGTAATCCACACTTGACCGCACTTCCCTTATTACTCGCACACATACATCACATCAACTGAATAAACACACACGACAGCCCAACACACAAGCAAGGTAAAACACTTTGAAATTGCATAATTATTTCTAAGTTTATTCCGAAGTATTTCTCGTACTAATTTTTGCTATGTTCATGATGCTTGACTATATGATTGAGTGATATTAAGTTTTTATGCCATGTATATCTATCTGTTCATACAATGTATTTGTTTCTGTATGTGTTTGCACTTCAGAACCTGAAGAAGGCCTCACAAGCCGAAAGCTCGTAATAAAATTGTAAAGTACAGCTACGTCTCACGTTCCTAGACCATTTTTTCTTCACGTCTACATATTCTGGAACACCCGTTGTCATGTCAGAGTTGAGAATTCTCGCACTTTTATATATATATATATATATAATTTAAAAAATATATATATATAAATATTTATTCTAGACAAAATATGAAGAAGAATTTAATAGAAAATCCCTTATGGATGTTCGAAATTCGAAAATCCACACCTCGATTCCAATGCTCCCTCGCTAATTTTCTCGGTATAAAATTAAAAAACAGAAACAAGTTTTTTAGGGTTGAAAAAAATAAAAATCCACCGCTCGCTAATTTTTTCCCTTGCTTGTAAATTAAATATAGAGGGAGGGTGCAATTTAATTGTTTTCCCCGGGGGCCATAATCCCTTGACACACCCCTGGATACTACCACCTTACCACTAGGATCTGTTGTCATCTTTGCTTGATTCCACTGAGAGGGAGCGGTTCTAGCCGTGGTATATTTTGGTGCAATCTCTATGTCATATGACGTGTATGGTTCCAGGCCACCAATGTAAGCATAATCTGCACGTATATATTTATTCAGCACTAATACGTATTGTGTGTTTAGAGGAGGCGACGAAGGACCACATGATTGATATTTTTGGGCTTTATATCGAACAGCGATATACTCTATTCGGCACACCGATTCAAGGACATTCCATCGAACTTCTGCAACTCGGGCCAACTTGGTAAAGGTTATACCTCCAATAGCATCTAGAACACGAAAAACAAATCATACCGAGTCATGGTAAGTGGGAAATAAAAAGATTCAATTCAAGTACATGCCATTAGTACATATAATTCAAGTTTCAAAAGATTTTAAAATAAAAATCATAATTTCTTTACTCTCTCGGAACAAATGGGACAATCACCAATGTCTTTTAAAAACATTTAGTTTGATTTAATTAGACAATTTCAATATCACTCTTAAAGCCCCTCTGCACTAGTTTGGTCAGGAGGAATGAGAGGGGTTAGCGTGGTCACTGACAGGTGGTTATCTCATCAACTCAGCTCTCAATTAACATAAGAAAAAGAGGATCATGGGGGACCAACAGACACCGCTTAGGCATTGTTTTCTATACAGAGGGAGCAAGTAGTTACAAGTAGTACAGTGGAGCTTTAACCAACCTCATGTCATAATGGGTAGTGTCTTGCCATGTATTGGTAAGTTGAAAATACAGTGAAAGCGAACAAAATGCTTTAGCAGTAATTTTGAGACTATTCGTTAGTATGATTCGGTGGTCCCTAGTGTACATTGTGTACTACTTTAAAGCATTTAAATAATTAATGCTATAGTGATTATTTCATACTCCTTTTTTTGGTGGAAATACAACAATTCGATTAAGTTACTTATTGGTGGTTTTCATTTAAGGGATAGAATTCACAAATTAAAAAAAAATGAATGTGTGTTGGTATAGTGGTTCATCCACTTGACTTTCAGTCTAAGGGTTGAGGTTCGGAATGCCAGCCCGGCACTAATGTTTTTTGGCAAGACATTAATCCACGTTTGCCTCTCTCCATCCCGGTGTAATGGGTACCTGGCAATTGCTAGGGTGATGCAGGGCTCGCAGGACGAGCAGTATTAATACTGATGTGTCTACCATGGGTAGATAAGGCCCACATATTGTTGTTATTATCATCATCATCTTTATTTTCATTATTATTATTATGATTATTATTATTTATTATTGTGATTACTCTTATTATTGTAATTATCATTATTATTATTATTATTATTATCATTGTGAAAAGAAACAAATGCCCATCGAAAAGGACACGTAAACAAATAATTTATAAACTTGAAAGAACACAATATGATTTTGGAATTATAGATACCACATACATATAATCATTTGTATATAATATATCATTGTTTACAGAAGAAAATAACAGAGTTGAACATATTACCTGGCGAGCATGTAAGTTGTGATGGCGTTGGCTGGGTAAGCCTTGAACAAGACCCACTTGTACATCCTTCTGCAAAAATTATAGTTATGAAGTATTGATAAATATTGGTATGTATCCGTTCACTCATTATGGGTCCTTATATTTTCGGGATGGCAGCCTTCCCCGCGTTGTAGAAAATAGGCCTAAGGGCCAAATGTCATAGAGGTCATTTTCCATGAAATTGGTTTAACATCATAGTCTAACTACCGAATAAATTCAAATATATACAATGATCTCATATTTTCAAACACCTAAGATTTTCTGTCATGATTTTTTGTTTTTTTTCACACAATACGCAATAATTATAATACAAGAGAAATTAAAGATACTATGTCCCTTTTGCAGCCAACTTCAAATTCTGTAGAATTTTGCAGGAATTATGAATATATCATGTATGTCCTATCTGTGAAATTTAAACGTTAGCAGTGTCCTAATATTCAAATTATGCAAGGAAACCCGTTTACTTGCTAGACTTCACTGTCAGACACTATTGAGTGACTGACTGGCTTTTTCATCTTTGGTAATAACATACATAAAATGAGCTGTAAAGGGTACATGAGCATTTGTCTACATCAATAACCCACTTCTTGTAATGGCCAAAATTAAACTGATTGAATCTTTGCGCAGCATAAAACGTACGACCATTCGGTACAATGGTCTGAAAAATCAGACTATTACTTACTGGCTCTATAGCTCCTAAGTCGATTCGACAACTAATAGTCGTTATTTTCCCACTTAAAGACATTTTCAAGCCCCCCTTTTTTTAGGGAAGTTCTAAATTAGTATTGTCTTTCAAATGCCGTTGGAATTTAACCTTTTCATTTTTTTGGCCTGCAAATGGGACATAGTACCTTTAACTTAAGTTGTTCACCTTATCTGTTGAGGGGCTCGGGCAATCCAATTAAACTCAGTTTTTACCATACTATCGACATATGTCACCTCCTTGAATAACAGTTTATTTCATCCAAGGTTTGTTTTTCTTCATCATTTGCTTTCGATAACACCATAATTGGTGCTCCATGACAGCCCGAATAAAGAACAGCATCCTGCCATTATTTTCACTTAAAGAATATGCTTCCTGGTCTCTCATGTTTCTTCCCTGTCTGTAAAACCTCTTGGATGAGATACGGATTTTAATGTCTAGACGAAGTTTTTAGCACTGATATAAAGTAGGATAGATTATGTTGAGTTTCCAAATTGTTACTTCATCACTCATTTTTATAAATTACACGGGCGTTATCTCTGTGTCTGAGACTGTTACCTCACATAAGTATTTGCATGACGTTTAGAAAGAGAAAAAAAAATGACGTACGAATCTGAACATTATTATCTTCCTTTTCTGTCTGTCCTTTAATGTGTACTTCCATTTCGTTTGACTATGTATGCTTTTTATGTTTGTATACTTTGTCACAATTATCATTTATAGAACACCTTATACTACTTGTAGTGAAAAGTATCCCATTTTCTATTTAATAGTATAAAAGCTTTCCCTCATAGATTTGGTCAATAAAGTATATTTGATTTAAATTAAAATTTTCCACAAGCAAAAAACAAATATATTGTTAACGTACTCTCTCCCTCCAGTCTTACCTTTTTAGGCATTGAATCAGGGCCAATAATATGAGACACGCACCAGGAAGGAAAAGCAAAACAAATATTCCAGAATTGTTTCAACGATGACAGTGAATTCCTATACTTTGTTTTTCTTGGCCAAATGCCCGTCTTCCCGAAGGCGTATTACTTCTATAGATTTAGGACACATTACCTTCCATACACTTGTAATGATAATGACTTCAAAATTGTGTTATAACAATTGAAGTGACAATATCATGTTTCTAGAGCAATCGAAAGCAGTCACACCATTTAACAAATGGTGGGTCAAGTGATTTTCTTTCTTTAAAATAGGTGACATGACCGCAAAGACTTTCGAGAAATAAAATTGAAGATAATTTCAATGCTGTATTGTACTGCCTGGAGAAATCATGTTCAGATTTGATACGTGTGTCAATGAATTCAATCTCATAAGAGCGTAGTCATTGCCTTAAGTTGGTTTTTTAAAGCCTCTGAGATCGTGTTAAATTGAGTTATTCTATTAATGGGCCAGTTCGTAGTTAGCACATAGTACAAATATCCACAGCTCAGAGTCATTTACAGGTGGAGAACACACACTTTATGCATTTAGGAATACTCACTGCCAAAGTCATGGATGTGTTTATTATTATTATTATTATTTATTTGACCAATCGGAAAACATACAATGCGTATAACAATCAGAAAATTCATAGACATTACATTACACATGCAAAGTTAACAGTTTTAGGAAAGTGGAGAAAGAGAGAGAAGGATACAATCTGCTGGTCAGGGGTGATAGAAGTAATCGAAATTGCTATTACTCGAAAGCATGTTTAATGAATACCTTTTGATTGCCCTCTTGTGAAGAATACTTCCACCTGCGATCAATGGCGTTTTTTTTTTTTGGGGCTGGCAGATAAAAAAAAATTCGCATCACTCCACTCTTACATGCAGGCCCCACTGAACGTTTTTCAAATTGGGTGGGGGGAGGCTAAAGTATTTACGATCAGGTAGAGCTTAGTGTAAATTGGCGTGGGGTTTAGAGGCAAAGTCCCGGTAGGGGTCAAGGGGTCCCCGGAAGCTCAGGGGTATGGGCATTTAATTACGGTCAGATTAGCATATTTTGATACCTTATTCATGACACTGGCAGGTTACTAATTGGCGTAGGGTCCAGGGGGCTGAGCTCCCCGAAACTCAGGGATTTGAGGCATTTTATAACGGTCATTGAGCATTCAGGGGCCCGCCTTAGGCCCCCTGGTGGGGTCGAGGGGGCGGAGCCCCCGGAAGCTCAGGGGTTTTAGGCATTTAATTACGATCAGATGAGCATATTTTAATAACCCAATTTGTGACACTGGCAGGTCACTAATTGGCGTGGGGTCCAGGGGACGGAGCCCCCGGAAGCTCAGGGGTTTTAGGCCATAAATTGCTGTCAGATGAGTATCCAGGGGCCTGGCTTAGGGCCATTGGTTGGGTCCAGAGGGCTGAGCTCCCTGAAACTCAGGGATTTGAGGCATTTTATAACGGTCATTGAGCATTCAGGGGCCCGCCTTAGCCCCCCTGGTGGGGTCCAGGGTGCTGAGCTCCCTGAAACTTAAGGATTTAAGGCATTTTATAACGTTCATTGAGCATTCAGGGGCCCGCCTTAGGCCCCCTGGTGGGGTCGAGGGGGCGGAGCCCCCGGAAGCTCAGGGGTTTTAGGCGTTTAATTACGGTCAGATGAGCATATTTTGATACCTTGTTTGTGACACTGGCAGGACACTAATTGGCTTGGGGTCCAGGGGGCGAAGCCCCCAGAAGCTCAGGGATTTTAGGCATTTTATAACGGTCAGATAAGCATTCAGGGGCCCGCCTTAGGGCCCCTGATGGGGTTGAGGGGGCAGAGCCAACGGAATTTCAGGGGTCTTAGGCATTAAATTACCGTCAGATGAGCATATTTTGATACCTTATTTGTGACACTGGCAGGACACTTATTGGCGTGGGGTCCAGAAGGTGGAGCCCCCGGAAGCTCAAGGATTTTAGGCATTGAATAATGGTCAGATGAATATCCAGGGGCCCGCCTTAGGGCCCTTGGTTAGGTCCAGGGAGCAGAGCCACCGGAAGTTTAGGGGTTTTAGGCTTTAAATTACTGTCAGATGAGCATCTAGGGGCCCGTCTTAGGGCCCTAGGTAGAATCTAGGGGACAGAGCCCCCGGAAGTTCGGGGGTTTTAGGCATTAATCACGGTCAGATAAGCATATTTTGATTCCTCATTAGTTTTTGACAATGGCAGGTCACTATTCTTTCTTGCTTTCTCTCTTTCCTTCTATCTCTCTTTAGTATACTTTTTCCAAAAAAGTGGGGGGCGGAGCTCGAGGCCCCGGAGCCCCGTCGTTCTGCGGGCCCTGCCATGTAGGCCTCTAAATAAGCATAGGTCTTGGCTGACTGTAAATTTAGAAATTTTTAATTTTCCCTTCCTTCTCTCTCTTTTAGGTTTGCTAGTGGGAGGCAAGGGCCTTTCGCCCCCCCCCCCCGATCCACATGCTGTTGGCGGGATTAATCGCAACTGATCTCCTCTTCTTTTCACCCTTTTCTTATTTTTTTCCCTTTTTTGTTCCCTTTTAGCTCTCCTCTTTCCTTTCCCTTCTCTCTTTTTTTTTGGCGGGGACGGGGGCAAGGGCCTTTCCCCCCCCCCCCGATTCACAACTTGTTAGCGGGATAATTGCAACTGATATCCCCCTTCTTTTCTTTTTTGTTTCCTCTTTTTTCTTCCTTTTTTCTCCTCTTTACCTGTTTTCTTTCCCTTCCCTTCCTTCTCTCTTATTTCTTTGATTGGGGCAACAGCCTGGGAGGCAAGGCCCTTTCGGCCCTCCTTTCGGCCCTCCGATATCCTTCTTCCCCCATTTTCTTTTCTTCTTCCTCTTCTTTCTTTCATTTCTCTCCTCTTTCCCTTTCTCTTCTTTTCCTTCTCTCTCTCTCTCTCTCTCTTTTTATTTGCGGGGGGGGAGCCCCGCTCGCCCCCCTGGCCCTGGATCCGCGCCTGTGGAACATTCCCTCCGGAAATGACCCTCCTCGCCACATCCTAAACCAACCTGAGAGCAGGCGACTGCGCATTCCCCCGCGTACCGCCTAGAGCTGCCGCGATCTTCTCTCAGCTCTTTTCTAGGCCGGACATACGGGTATCCAGACTTTTCGCTAAATTCCATTAGTGACTATACAAAACATATGCTCTTCCTGGCTATTTGGGAATGTGTCAGTTTGCAACAGAAATGGAGAGACGCGCATTTTGTTAAAAATCATGTGATATCACGAACATTTATAAATCACTTGTATGGAATTGAAAATAAGTCATGGTTTTATTTTATTGGGGGTAAGCGCCCCCTCCTCAAGCCCCCTCCCCCACCAGTACGCCAGTGCCGACGATGCATAGGTGGATAATGATTACAGAACTTTCATGAGCACGTATCCAGTATTCGTCTCGGCGGGTTTAACGCTTTTGGTATAATTTATCTTTATCTGTCTATACCCAGATTGTATCTACGAATTAGCTTACTCACCCCTTCGTGGGTCTAAGGTCATGTTTAAGAAAAGGAAAACTCAGACATCAGACTAACTCCCTTTGTTACAGCCATTTTCGTAATGTAATCAAGTGTAATGCATACGTCTTTCTGAAGTGCATCGATACAAATGATTCCATTCACCTGCCACGAATCATTCAATGTGAAAAGTCAGAATGCAAATTGCATACATTACCTGTTGTTATTTAGGGCTAGCTATAATGTTTGTCCTATCTACCAACAACTAACGTATGCAATTAGCATTCTGACAATTGGGATTCTATTATTCGTAACCGTTTAATAAAATAATTTGTATCGAGGAGCTTCAGTTGTATCGTAGCACAATTCCACTGCTCTACCACTGGGCCATCGCACCTCCTACTATTAAATTGTATTACATTACGAAAATGCCCCTTTTTAGTGGAGTGCACGCCTTAAATGAATATTTAAAATTAACACCTTGACTGCTGAATTGCCCCATGATCACTGCCAAAAACTAGGAAGCATCTGGTTTCTCATAGGCAATGGTTTCAAATATCGTGGAACATTTAAAAAAAAAGGTCCTATATTAGTCAGTAACATCTTTAAAAAAGAACTTCGCTAATTAAAGAAAAGTTAATTTGTACGGGGACACATGACCTTTAGATTTCGTACTATAGTCACATTTAAACTTGATTGTAGTAATTGGGGTTCTACGATTGTCGATCCAAAAAGTTGATTAATATGTATATTTATGTCGTTTAGACTTTTTATCTCGATGACAAGTGGAGGGTAGAGGTCTGGACCACTGAGTAATTCAAATACCTAGATAACCATTCTATCCTCAAACTAGGTCAAGGGTGATTTTGATAGTCTGTATAGTTTCAAAGGAAAGTGCACGTTATGTGTTATTTGTAATTGTCATATTAAATTACTATGAAACAATAGAAACTGTAATTGTAGAGGTTTATATCGTTTCAGGAGATATTTAGGGTTGAACATTTGTATTAATGACTCTACAGTATGAGACAAATACAATTTTTAATCTACCGCTAATATGATAAAAATCAAGCCAAATTATATGAAATATGTTATCATGATATAATTATGGCTATTTATACAGCGTCGGTAACCGCCCTCGAATACTGGATGACGCTCGACAAAGAAATTAGCTTTAACCAAATTAAAGGTACATTATACAAAGCATTTCCGATCAAAACTGCAAACAAAGAGTAAACAATCTTAATCACAGAATAAACAATATCTTTTTTTACGTGTGCACGTCTGCCATAATCGTTTTTAAATTGCTAGGCCGCTCATTAAAATACGATCATGGATGACTGAGTATTGGTCATTTGTAAGAAAACATGCCATAATCGTCTTTGCCCAAGATTCGGATGTTTGGTGTTCACGAGTTACTTCCATTTTATGTGTATTGAGCGCATTCCAAAGGAACAGAGGCCATTCAACCAGACTTTGGGTTGACCGTCCATTTCATTCAAAACTTGAGTAGAGGCAAATTTGACAGAAAATATACAACATAATAACATTTAGCTGTCCAAGGCCGCATTTCATTGATTAAAGTGTCAAATTAATCTACCCATCATAAGCTGTAAAGTGAGTATATTTTTCTAATGTACTGATTGCAACAAAATTTAGGGTTAAATATGTGTTTCCTTTTTCGTGACGCACACTGTATATTAAACAGCTCATACACTTGTATTTGAGAAATGCGATATAAAGATGAAGTGTTAAGTTTACTCAATTTAAGGTTATGTTCTATAGCTGAAAACTTGATATTCACATCTTCACCTTTTGTACTCAATATATTTAATAAGTGCCGAATAGTCCCGTCAAAACGTATATACAAAAATCACGAAAGAGTGGTAACAAAAGTAAAACCCCTAAGCTGGCCGCATCATGAAATTCTCTTCTTTTTCACATTCTCTACATTCAAATTGCTTTTAATTAACAAATCTAAAATCCGGGTTACAGGTGACAAGACAATACTGGAGCCGAAAGCAAACACTTACCTGAGAAAATCGGTTGAAAATAGTTTGTCAAAAGAAATGCAATAAAAAGGGTGACTCTGGCCGCTGGAGCTCCTCTGCATCGCAAAGACATCTTCGCAAATCAAAGTCTAATATCAAAAAGAGAGATTTTTAAAGCAGAAAACAATATCTTGTACATCCACTCTCCGCAGAAGTCTCCTTGAAAATTAAATTAAATTTGAGAAATGAAATGATTCAATCACCGAGGAAATTTCATCGAATATGAAACTGATTTTCTTAGAAATAAAACGAGGTGATCATTGACGAAGTCTCGTCAAAAGTGAAACAGCTCTTTAGAATGTAACCGTACTGATTAGTCGTACTTTTTCTTCGGCTCCGACAAGGAAGTGGGTAATACTATCAAATACAGCACTTGACACTCTCTGAACGATTTAGTTGTCTTTTAACCACTTAAAAGATACAATATTTGATGTCACGGTGGTGATCTCATAACATGAAAAGTAAATATAGATTGTCTAACTTCCTTTATCTAATCGGATGTGCGATAATAACTTCCCTTCAGAGGGCAATTCAACTCTTGTAATAACTTAAATTTAAAGAAACAGGTTGGCGAAAGTTTAGAATAAATCGGGCCAATAATAAAGGAAGTTGCAAATGTTTGAAGTAAGCATGAGATTGGTAACTCCATGCGAATCTCAAATTGGCAATTCGGTCAGTGGATTGTGACGTAGTTACGGGACAACTCTCCCGTTTGTCGTGTACAAAAAAACGTTATTTTCTCTTTTTCTCCTTAGTGCCTACTCCCTTGGGGCACTACTCAAAATAAATTATGGATAGCATATTATTGTAGGTCCTCTAAAAGAAAAAGACCCTCTCGAATCATATATTTTCCAAAATTGATATTTTAATCATTTTGTGTGTTGAATCGAATGGGAAAGTAGTCCGGCACTTCGTCACAGTGACATTACCGATTCAGCCAATTTGAAGTGCCTATACGTCTAGTGATTACAACTTTTAGAAATTATTAGCTTTCTTACTTTTTGTCCGATTTAATTAAAACTTTCACCAGTCTTCTTTTCCGGTTTTTCTGCTATATTTTACAGTAATTGTCTGTTAATTTTATATTTCCCTTTAAGATTAAGTTGGTTATTCAAATTAAAAATTCGAGCAATCAATTTCATTTATCGGCACTCTTATTCATGTTTGGTGAAATCAAATTCACGAATGTGCGTACAATTTCCTACTTCGTGCATTCAAATTAACGCTGCGCCTGTTTAGGGCATTCGATTTCATGTTTTGGTGATCAATATCCTACTACGTGCATTCAATTTACTGCAATATTGAGAGGTATTCCAGATAAAAAGGGAAACTTTGATTTCTTTAAATTGATTACTTGGAATTATTGTTAATCACTATTACACAATGAAATCTCCAAAGTTTAGTTCATGTTCTTTGTTTATATGACAATAATATTGTTGCCTTTTGATCATGTATTTGATTATCATATCTATAATTATATATATACATAAAATATCCCGCACTACACCTTTCTTTCAATACATATGTATACATGTTCTAAATAATTGGAAACATTGATAGAGTTTTAGAACATCAAAACTAGTGATTTGGAGGGGATGTTTGCTATAGTTCTGCGGAAATGCATTTTTCCTCAATAAAAAAAAATCAATTAGGCCTACTTTGAAATGCATTTCCACAAACTTGAATGAAAAGACTTTTTCAATAAAGTTGTTCTTTTGTATGATTTATATATACCAGTTATGTGTTTGTGTTCCTCTCTCTCTCTCATTATCACACCCTTTCTCTCTCCTTCTCTCTCTCTCTCTATCTCTCTCTCTCCCATGTCACCTTCTCCCCATTATCTCTCTCGCGCTCTCTGTCTCTCTGTCTCTCTCCTCTCTGTCTCTCTCTCTTTCCTACCCTTTCTCTCTCCTTCTCTCTCACACTCTCTCTCTCTCCCATGTCACCCTCTCCCCATTCTCTCTCTCTCTATCGATCTCTGTCTCTCTCCATCTCTCTCCCTCAACCTTTGTCCCCTTTCTCTTTTACCAGCTCCCCCCCCCCATTTTTTCTTCATATATATATATATATATATATATATTTGTTACCTCTTTTTGTAGGCCTAATCAGATATGATAAAGCTGAATACCAGTCACCTATATGGATCCAAAGGCACTTCCTTTAAAGATACAATTTGCTGATAAACACGGATAACACCCCCCCCCCCACACACGAACAAGTATACTTCAGCCATCCTAAGATCAGCATACACAATTTCACAATACTCAGACATAACACCGAGTCCACCACAAAATAAACAAAACTTTGAAATGTTCTTATCTCAGGTATATCTTGGTATGTGCATTTATATATTTTGAACATGCCACGAAAAGTGTGATATTTGAACAATATTTGATGAGTTGAAAGGGAAAAAGTAACCGATTGTCATTTTGGATCCAGCGATGTGACACTTCACAAAAAAATCGACCACAGTTTTTAGGCAGCTTCTGCAGTTTTCATATACACTATATACAGCTTTTTGTTATGTGCGTGTGCCATGAGTAATATGGCAAGTTATATTGATGTGTTTAACTTTGTGTTAGCCGAGTGAGTTTACAAATGAGAATGAATACAGATAATGCAAATGCCATGATCATGAAGCCTACATGCATTATTTACAAACTGAGCAAAACAAACTTCTCAAAGACCCCAAAGAAACTAAACGCAATATATTTTTTGGAATTGAATGCACTTATTTCAAACATGCTTGCTCATTCACGAATTTGAATCACCACCGAGGCACCGTAGCTGGCATTAGATGAATTTGAATGCTCTTTGCACGAAATGTACGCTCTTAGTTAAGATTTGAATGACCCGATTTAACAATTGATTGCACGGATAGTGAATTTGAATGACGGATTTTGAATTTGAAAGCTGATGCAACGCTGTGAGTGCGATTTGCGCGAATTCGAATGCTCGGAATATGAACTTGAATGAAACAAGTGTGAAATTGGCCGTAAAAACCTATATTATATCTCAAAAACAGTGTATTAACTGTAAATCAATAAATTTAATTACAATTGGGTGAGTTTATGTTTAAATATGTAAACAGGTATTTGCCTCAAAGGTATATTGATTAGTATATATCAAAAGAATCCATCCATAAATACGACACCAAAAGCTCGCATAATTACATTCTACGTTCTTTAAATCAACACAAAGACAACAAAGTGTAAGGTACCGAGGCCAAGTCCCCTGGAATGGACTAATATAGTAATAATGACTGCTATGAGAGGCATAGTTGTTTTTATTGCTCAAGGGGAGGTTAAATCGTGCTATCACCCCGAGGCGTGCCGAGGGGTGATAGCACGATGTAACCTCCCCGAGAGCCAAAAAAACAACTATGCCTCGAATATTAAAGCAGTCATTATAACTTTTATATACTGAAAACAGGGTCATAGAATACAATTTTGTGCGACTTACTGGTCAATCATGGTAATCAAGCTTGTTTACGCTATCGAAGTCTGTGTTGATAAACTTGCAGGCCGTAGCTTAGTTGGCCATTGAGATTGCATGCATATATGGCTATGCAGTTTACGTGCATTGCGCGATCATGCCAAATTGGTCAAAGTAATAAATTCAAAATCAAGATTCAAACCTTCATTGCTTGTGATCCTGAAGGTGATACTCAAAAAATGAGGTGTCATATGAAAGAGCAGGTTTATCTCTTTATTTCCAAAGGGGCGTCATCTCGTCATTACATGTAGATCTAGGCCTAGCTACAATCGAGATTGGCGGTCGTCTGCGCTGTGTTTGTAGCAACCAAATTAATCGCACAAAAAATGTATGGAATGCCGCGCTCCGCACAAACTAAGTTAATTAACACGTAAACCAATGGGGATCGCAGGAGGATGAGGTTGGGGGTACAAATTAATAGATATTCCCCGTGGGCTATTGATATTCCCTGTGAGTGGGGCATGGCTTGAAATCACGACTCCAATTTCGACCAATCAGATGGCTACATTTCTAAAGTGAGGTATATAAACTATGATATTAAAATTTTAAAAAAGAAATATGCGATTCTCTTTTTAGCCCAGTAGTATGTCCTCCTCCCTTGACTACAATATTCATAATGTTTACAATGTAATTATATAGTTATTCTGGTGATTAACCCTGACAAGCAACTTTTGCTTTTGTTGTTCCCCATCCGCATACTGGCTTATATTTTCATTCATCAGTGTGATACCAGGATGACCCCGCCCCCCTGACGCCCATCTGCATGCAGTAAACTACTTGTCGAAATCTAGTGACTTACTAGACCACAATCATGCAGGAGAAGGGGGGTATCTAGCTATCACCGTTAATCAATATATTTCTCTTTAACAATTTCCGTGTGATGTTATGATTAATTTGTTGTTCCCCATCCGCATACTGGCTTTATATTTTCATTCATCAGTGTGATACCAGGATGACCCCCGCCCCCCTGACGCCCATCTGCATGCAGTTAACTACTTGTCGAAATCTAGTGACTTACTAGACCACAATCATGCAGGAGAAGGGGGCGGGGTATCTAGCTATCACCGTTAATCAATATATTTCTCTTTAACAGTTTCCGTGTGATGTTATAATTAATTTGGCATAGTTCAGGCCTTTCTGTAACATCGCCATGATTACTTCCATTTCACACAGACTATATTCACAATGACTGTCTTATGTGACGGTAGCAAGAAATGTTAAAATAGAACTCTTCCCCGCCCCTGTTTTCATCGACAAATTATTAGCGCTTATTGTTGTTTGTAATACTTGTACATAGTTACGTATAAGCTTCTTTATACCAATTCCTAAATTATATATATTTAGTTTGTCAAAGCAATTCAACCTATCATACATTTTGTAATAATATATCATTTTTGAAATCCATCTCTCATTATGACCCATTAAGATACTTATCTCTTTTTAATAAAGAAATGTAAAGCACCGTATTATATAAAGGTAAAAACTTCCATTCACCAGTAAAACACGATCATTGCAGCGTGAGTTAAAATTCCTTTGTACAGCCTGTCACAATCTAACTGATACCTTATTTAAGTGTCAATGAAACTATCAAGAAATTACACATTTAATTGAGTTTTCCTTCATGGAGTAGTATATACCAAAACTTTTCTTACATTTTACTTTATATTTCACCACACACCGCTTAACACAGTAATCTTTTATGCATAGGCGTGTAAATGATTTTAATGACGTTTCAAGACTGCCAACAGAAAGGAACGAACGGTGATAACAGATCAAAACTATGCATCTTGTAAAACCAGAACCATCCCCAGCTTTAAGAATATGAATAACAAATGCTCTAATTTGCCAACACACCGGCGTGTGATATCCATTTGATTATTGTCTGTTATCGATAGTTGAACGTTGCATTTAAACCCGTGGCATACCTTGACATTCAATAAACATGTATCAGTAAATAAAGAGATTGATTCCAAAAGGGACTAAATCCCTTTTCGACGGAAATTGATGTTGTTTAAATGGATATATGCATCTGGCACATGAGAATCACATGCACTTTATTGCATTCAAAACATATTTATTGGAAAGGTAGACAACTTCGATTACAACTTTTCGTTTCATTCCAAAGTAAGCTTAATCCAAACCCATTTCATTACAAAAGGAGTTAAATCCACTGTGGCGATTACGAATTTGTTCATTTGAACCACGTTTCCTAAAGCTAGATTTTAGTATTACGATTTCTCTATTGTATATGGTGCAGTTACCAGTGAAAACGAATAGTGCAAAACTTCAATAAATTATTAGTTCAAAGAATATTTGGATTTCGCTCCTTCTTTAATGGAACATCTGAAAGCGTCGTTTCCAGAGTAGTTTTGTTTATTCCAATTTTGTCAATGACCCACACATATATTGGACAAGATAATAAAATATGCTCTGCTTTCAGTGGTTATGTGCTTCGCGTTGAATTTAAATTGTTAAACTGGTTGAGCATGCAAAAAAAGAATGTTGTCCGGGGTTTCATTCCAGAAGGGAATAAATCAACAAAAAGTTAAATTATACAAATTTATGAAAAAATTGAATTATACAAATCTATGAAAAAAATTGAATTCATGGCTAGATTTGTTTAAAGATGATAAAAATTGACGTGAGGCAATATCCCTACCATATATATGAAAAAGGCGATAACTTATAAGGGAAAATGGTAAATCAAAGAGATGCGATTTACTGAAAACAGCTAAAAATGGATTTAGTACCCTTTAGAATGAAACTCTTAATATTGTCTGAAATAGTATAGTTTGCAGACATAAAACCTTGCTAGACGAAACACGGAAAAACGAATCTAGACTGAAAGACCATGAGCAGCACTTTGAAGGTCCAGTACTGTATCCAGATAGTAAGTAAGTAGGGGTAGGCTGTGCACTTCATGAGTATATACTGAAGTGTCAAATTAGAGTCTGTGCCTGGCCAAGCTCCGCAATTCATGGAATTGTCATTAAAGGGATCCGGTAACTTTGTCTCAGATTCTGAAACAAAATCCTGGATTTAGCTCATGCTGCAATGATAATTATAAACCCTTAGGTCAGTCAGGAACCCCATGACTTTTACAAGCCGAACGCCTGTCTGATTATCAAGATATTTATGATTGGAAATCGAAACCAAATTTGGCGTTTTCCTAACGGTTTTCATAACACTACAGTCGATTGGGGAAAACGAGTATGGTAAAACCGGTCACTCAAAGATTTTTACTTTTTTGAGGCACTTCTTGATCATTTTGAAGCGCGATTTTTTTAGGGCTTCAATATTACACCATATCACAGACACTGATAACACGTAGGGCCGTGCATCTTAGATTTAGCAGTGTTAAACGATGCCTTTAAGTGACAGAATAAGGTATACACCTACAGAGTAGCGATGGTATTAAAAAGTCATTTATAACTTTTTATACATTCTTATCCCTTTTCGAGAAGCACTTGATGCAAGGCAGTGAAACCCTGAAACCTCGAAATGTTGGACAAAATGGAATATACTTGGTCCAACTCGCACTCCTGACCAATGACATTCCAAATGGAAAGTCGTAGCATTTGTTAACATGTGAAGCGATTTCCCTCTGAAGAGCTTTGTCATCCTGACTTGAGACCTCATCCGAAGTGCCTTTGGGGTCGGTCGTTTCCATTCCTTGCAACTGGTGGAACTGCACCAGGCCCCTTTCTTCGGGTGTCCCTAATAGAAAAAAAATCGTCAAATGTTAGACTACAAAGTCTGAATCATTTTTACATACGAAATCGTGTCTATGAATTAATATTGTTAACGAATTATAAACAACACGGTCGGTAAATGTATAATGACATCAGAAGCTCACGATAGAGTTACCAATTTGTGTAGTGATTTTCAACATTTTGTTTTCTTCTCGCCATTAAAAAAATCATGTGTTTGTCATACGCATGATAAGTGTCGCATTTTCATTAGGCTTTTAAAAAATATGTTAGTATGATTATTCTGCTTGTACGCAATTTTAAAGGCGCACAATCCCGCCAGTGTAGTTATCGCTGCTCTAGTCATCGCCATCGGAACATGCCATCTGCGTAAGAGCCGTATTCTGTTGGTGTCAATAGGCAGCTAGCACCGTCCGCCAGCGCGTACGTATTTTGAACGCCCTCTGGAATACGGAGAACGTGCGTCTTTAAGCAAGTAATTTTTTGGACTGAACTTCAAATTTAATAAGAATTTTCTGTTGTCATGCATTATAATAATTTCCATCTGCGGAACCTATATTTTGTCTCCTTGAATTTCTGTGTCGTTACTCCACTAATAATGATTGTATTTATAAACTTGCATCTATTTCTTTACATTTCCTTTACATTTAGTTTAAAGAGGCACGATGGTTCAGTGGTAGAGCAGTGGTCTCGTAAATGAGAGATTCGAAACAAAGTCGATGCGTTAGTACCCTTTGCTAAGGCATTCATCCTCATTACCAAGTCCGTCGGAGAGGACTTAAAGATCCACCGGTTGCTTACCTACAAGCATACACATGCTTTCTTAGCAGTCAGATAAAACAAACCATCCATCAAATCAGATTTCCTCGTACAGATTGATAAATGATTAATAGACGAGGTCTACTTTTGGGACTACATACAAATGCTAAATGTTATGGTTTTAAAAAGTAGATTTCAATAATTTCATTTCATTTCATGTCATTTCATTTATTATGTCCATTAGAGGATAATTGTTCATATTTACATTTACATTTACATTTACGAGTCATCCATAAAAGACAACAAAAACACTTTCTAATTAAGACCTAGGTCATTAATTGTGTGTCCGTTGCATACGAGGAGTCAGTCCTATGAGTTATTACCTGTGCTAACAAAGCCTGTAAAGGCAACTGGCCTATACATTTGTAGATCAACGCAATGGTTGCGCGGATCATTTTGGATCACTTCTGTACGATGTTATCTTCATAAGACATGCACAATTCCACGACAGTCGCTGACGCAATGCTACGTCAGGCAAATGACACTTCGTGTGCATCGGACATTATGCGTGAAATACCTGGTATGGTGTTGTCGAGTACAAAGCCAGTTGCTCCACCAATGAACATGCTTGTCCCAAGAATTATGATCAGCATTTCGTCAAATATCTCAGACCCTACCAAAAAAAAAAAATATATATATATATATTATTTTCAGTACCCATTGGTTTTTCATTACTTTGCTTGTTTATGTCTCAATAAATCATAATCATAAACTGACACTTTTGGAATGAGCTAGATATAACAAAATAACAAGTTATTGCCTTTCTAAATTCAATCCCCATCAACTATATTTTCTTTGAATTATTTGAATTTATTCTTTCTTATCGAGTAAATTCATTTCATGTCTTACTACAAGATGCTAAATATAATTATATATAATATTGAGGTCTGTTAAAATACTTTCAAGTTTATTTCTTTCATGACATTTTGTATGGGATTCCCCCCCCCCTCCCCCAGTTCATACTGGACTCTAAACTACAACATGCTGACTAAAGGACCATCGTTGATGCCTGTTTGAAACATTCAATTTCATTTGTTTCTTTACTTATTGTCGTCTCCCCCTATACTGGTATTTAATGAAAATATTACGCCCCCTCCGAGTTTATGCTGGACTGGGTACTTACAAATGATTAAATACGGGACCATCATATATACTATTGATGTATGTTTGAATGCATTCAGGTTCACTTCTTTCATTATATTTCTCATCTCTCCCTGTTACTGATAGTTAATGAAAGTATCGGATTACCCCCTAAGTTTATACTGGATTTCGTACTACAAAATGCTAAATACGGGACCATCATTGATGCCTATTTGAATACATTCAGGTCTAAGACTATATCGCAAAGCCTTTCACGAATACCCGGGGAATGTCAACAGTATATATATATATATATATATATTCATGTTTGGATTACATAATACGTCACTGCAATATTCGCACATATTTAGACGATGGACAAGGCTATTGACATAACCTAAGGTTGATTGTTTCGAAAGTCTTTGAGATTATTTTGTCTGTTGTATTTACTAACGATGAGTGAAAATGCACTAAATTCAACCAGGACTACCGTTTGCATTTATGTTTGTTTGTTTCTTCGTTTGTTTGTGTTTTTATCAAAGCGCCCACCTGTGTTAATTTTATCTCGGTTACCGTTGATGTAAGAAGGAACAGCCGTCCCCATGTAGAGCGACAAACCAAAGATAAACAAGTTTCTGGGCGAGTTCATGTCCACATATTGCAGATTGCTGATTCCGACAGCACTCACGATACCTGACAATTATATGAATAAATGGTATATTTGAAAAGAACAGCAATTCGAATTGATAACAATAAAACAAAACACATACATTCATATTGCTCACATATCCATCCAGGGGAGCTCAAGGCGCCTACAAATTACTATTATTACCTTTGCTTTAGCCCAGCTGCGCTATGGTGCTCAAAGAATTCAAGTAATAAAACCCTTATGGTACCCATTTTCTACACCTGGGTGGAGAGTGACAGATGTAGGCTAATGACTTGCCAAAGCGGCGGGACTTGCACCGCGAACCATGTGATCCACAGTCCGATTACTTATCCTCTTGACCACAACACCTCTACACTGGCAATTCATTCATATGGGCAGTATAACAAAAATCTGAGCATGACATAATATGCCATTTTCATTGAAAAAGAACTCCATAAACGAAATGCTGTCAACTTACGTTTATATTTATGTTATTAGTGTGTATGGTACAGGCATAAACAGATAAATGTCATATTTTTTATCGAGAACTGAAGATATAAGTTTTTGAGGCTCGTTCAGATATAAAGCAGTAAACCGCCGAAAAGAAAAACTGCCATTTTTGTGAAACGTGTAAATGAATGACAACTGCGCGCACCAAAGGTCCTACGCGTATTCACTGAGCTCTGTCTTATAAGATACAGAGATGTGAAGCGCGTTACACTTGGGCCATCAACAAAAAATGCCCCGGTTTACCGCTGCATATCTGAACGAGGATTTATCGTCTGCGGTCCATACCAAATGTTACCACCATGACTCCTCCGATGACAGGAGCTGGGATGGTAGCTAGGAAAGCAGCAGCCTTGAGCCAAATACCGAGGATGACGACCACCACACTCATCACCTGGACTACAATACGACTACCGACCTGCAAGAATAGGATATTGTAGTCATCATTTACTCTTCGGCTGCATTCTTCTCCTCTTTACCCTGTCGGTTATTGGCTACCACGTACCAGTTCGCGCAAAACAACAGGCACCAAGTGACAGAAGGATTGCTTTGTGCAACACAATATTACCGTTTTTATTAGCTCCATCGCAACCGTTTTAATATCGGTTTAGGTTAATATTGCACTGGAAATGCTTGAATATTAATGAAACCTTTGGTATATCAAATACACTGTGCACAGTTTGGCACATAAAGAGGTGTAGAGATGTTGTGGTCTAGTGGCTTAGTCACCGGAAAGGCTGTAGATTACAAGGAAAAGGGTTCAAATGCCAGCCCGGCACTATTGTCCAATGGCAAGACGTTAATTTCCATTTGCTACTATCCACCCAGGTGTAAATGGGTACATGATATGGTTGAGTGCTAGTTGCCTTCGCGACTCGGCTGTAACCAGGGTAATCATGTCTAAGCGCATGAATCGTCACAGCGTGAAGTATATGAGCGCTGTATACGGGGTACAATATGAGTTTCGTCAATACAGCTGCATTAACACTGCAAGCAAAATTCGTCGCAATGGGCGTCAGAGCTTGAAGTATATGAGCGCTGTATACGGGGTACAAAATGAATTTTATCAATGAAGCTGCATTAACACTACAAGCAAAAATCGTCGATTTTCTCACATTCCGGTCAGAAGTTGCTAGGAAACTACCGGTAAACACCACGAAAACAAACAAATCTAGGGTGTGGGGTTTGAAACGCCGGCAGAAATTTCACCGATTCTTTCGGTGTAAATACTTGCTCTCAAATCATCGGTGAATGATTTTTTGATTGGGCACGTGACTCAGCTCCCATGGTCGGAAGGGAACAATTTGGTTGTGGTAGAGGATGCGGGCACAAGAAATGCAATATTTGTTGTTAGAAATATAATGGAGAGAGCAGTCGAAAAGCAGAAGGGTGTGTACATGTTTTTTTTTTTAATTATACAAAGGCTTTCGATTGAGTAAAAGATTCAGAGCTTTTTGAAGAGCTGAAAAGGCTCGATTTATATATAGGCAAGATCTAAGACTGCTACAAAGTCTATTTGGAATCAGTTTGCATGCATCAGGGTAGAAGGAGAGTGCAGTGAATATATTAACATCAGACGGGGAGTCAGACAGGGTTGTGTTATGTCGCCGGACCTGTTCAATATGTATAGTGAAATCATTCTCAGAGAATTGGAGAATGAAAATGGGATACGAGTGTGTGGCCATTCAATCACAAATATTAGATATGCTGATGACACTTTTTTGTTATCCGAATCAGAGAAAGATCTCCAGAGACTCCTGGATGTAGTTTTAAAGGAAAGTGAGAGAATGAGACTAGATATCAACTATAAAAAGACAAAGTGCCTGGTAGTCTCCAAGAAGAGCAGTCCAAAATGTAACTTGAAACTGAAAGAACAGGTTATTAAACAAGTCTCCACTTTTAACTACCTCGGCAGCATGATCACCGAGGATGCCAGATGTGAGACAGAGATCAAGAGAAGGATATCTCTCGCTAAATCTGCAATTTCAAAGTTCTGACAAATCGCACAATGGGTATGAGGCCCATAATAAGAGTACTAAATTGTTACATCTACCCAGTAATTATGTATGGTAGTGAAACATGGACTTTAGCCTCTGATACTAAAAAGCATTTGGAAAGTTGCGAAATATGTTTTTAAGAAGAATTATGAAAATCCCTTGGACTGACAAAGTTCGTAATGAGGAAGTTCTAAGAAGAGCCGGAGTGCAAAGGAAAATGATATGTAAGATGTTAATTAGGCAGTTGAAGTTCATGGGTCACATTATACGTAAAGAGGGCCTAGAAAATCTTGCCTTGACAGGGAAAATTGTGGGAAGGAGTAGGGGAAGAAGAAGGATACTTTAGATGGACAGTCTGCAGACATTGTTAGAAGAGAGAAGAGTGAAAGAACTGGGAGTGGTGCTAATAGAGAAGGCTAGGAGCCGAGGGTTGTGGAACAGCATGATCGCCAAAGTCAATCGATATGGCACTTTAATAGAGAGAGGGAGTAAAATGACAATCAACAAAAACAACAAAAACGTGTTTATCCTAATTGGCTTTTGGGCTGTGTAAATGGGCCAAATGTGATTTTATGAGAGAATTTGTGATATCAATACCGTTGTTATGAAAAAAAACAATTTTTTTTTTTGGAAATAGCCACTTATATTGCTATTTTTTATTTTGTTGATGTATTTACGTTAGAAAATAGCCACTCGTGGTGTGAATGACATGTCTACAGAGCATGTAATTAAACAACATGTACGAAATAAAGGAAAATCGTTCTTAATAATTAAGGAAGCATCTATATATTACCGGACAACTCCTTAAACCTGGACTTAAATATACATGTAAGGGATGCTTACATAGCAAGAAAGTGCTTTAAGAGGAGCAAGTTGAAGATGAAATCAAATAGTTCTAGACATACAAATGGGACATAGTATCTTTAAAGGCATCGTTTAACAATGTTAAATCTGAGATACATCGCCCTACGTGTTATCAGTGTCTTTGATATGGGGTAATATTGAAGTCCTAAAAAAATTGCGCTTCAAAATGATCATGAAGTGCCTCAAAAAAGTAAAAAATCTGTGAGTGACCTGTTTTACCATACTCATTTTCCCCCAATAGACTGTAGTGTTATAAAAACCGTTAGGAAAACGAAAAATGAAATTTCGATTTCCAATCATAATTATCTTGATAATCAGACAGGCGATCGGCTTGTAAAAGTCATGGGATTCCTGACTGACCTAAAGGTTTACAATTATGATTGCAGCATGAGCTAAATTCAGGATTTTGTTTCAGAATCTGAGGCAATGTTACCGAGTCACTTTAAAGTAGTAAATTTACTGTTATTTGCAGCTCGTTTTCTGTGTAAAATCAACGGGTCGGGCGGCAGAGCTTTATTACCATGTCACAATTTGGCATCCCGCCCTCTTCTAATTTTTAGTTTGATAAAGTCATTTTCTATGTAATGTTATCTTTCCAACCATATAAGACTCGTTTTGATTGGTCAATGTTAACCCCCGCGTCTCCAAGACGTAAGACCATCACATCTTTGCTGAACGAAAGTTTTTTTGTGAGAGGATTCAGTTTGAGAACATTACTGTGTCGCTAATAGTCTCTGTCACGGTTCACGCACTTAATACAATGTACAAGGGGGAGCGATAACGATGCATTTTCTTCAATTACAATAGGGTCCATTTAGCTCCAAACGTTTTGATATGTAATCGCAAAGACTTTCGGACCCTCCTGTACATCAAATACGAAATATGTTCGGGATACGTCATTGTAATGTTCGCTTATTTTAAATTGTAATGTGTTCGGAATACGTCATTTAAATGTATGCTTATTTTAAATTGTACAAGGCCGTAGTGAATGCATAGTTTTCAAAGTTCTTTGCTATCATGATTACCTTTGTTATACCAATAGCACCAATATTCTGGCTGTACGAAGTCGATCCAACACCCGTCCCCCAAAAGGCCGACAGGAGGCCGCCGAACCCTTCCATTCCAATGCCTCTGTTAATGGCGTGGTGGGGCGGGGGCGGTGCACCAGAAAGCTTGGCGCACGCGAAGTAATCTCCGATGGATTCAACGATAGACGCAGTACAACCAGCTATCATCCCTAGAACTCCGGAGGCGGTTACTCGAGGCAAGCCCCATTGACCTTGAAAACAGGAATAGCCATCGAAATATTGATCAGAAGGAACAACAATTACTTTAATGAGTGTTTTTAGTTTTTAGTTTTTAGTGTTTGTCAAAGAGACACTAAGTTAAAAACTACGATGAGCATCTCCTGAAAATATTCTTAAATATTTACTGTTGGAGACTCTTTCCTACTGTTATCTTTTTCGTGAAACGAACCGTTTATAGTGTACTCGAGATCACCTTTAACGAGCAAGGAAATAAATACGACATAAATTATTCCATTTTGTAGATTGTAACCAAACTTGTTTTGACCCAGAGGTCTATAAAAAAGGCCTTGCTTTATAGAATCATCCACCTATGTTTCCGTTAGTCTGTCTAGATCGATTAAATTGCTTTAATATGATATTACTATTGTAAAGAGTAAGCAATGCAAATTTCTGTGGTATCAGTTGTCATATCAATTTTGTGTCGAATTATGTGACTTTTTTATGTATAGTTTTGTTGCGTATCTTGACCCATTGACTACTAAGTTCTCATATAGGTTTAACACAGAAACCACCCTGTTCGTTAAAATGGCAAGGACATAATATGTGGATGTAATTTAACTTTGAACCTTTCGACGGTATAATCACCTGGAAGAGGCAGATAAAACCAAGGTGT
Source organism: Mesocentrotus franciscanus (assembly GCA_037976565.1). Taxonomy (NCBI): domain Eukaryota; kingdom Metazoa; phylum Echinodermata; class Echinoidea; order Camarodonta; family Strongylocentrotidae; genus Mesocentrotus; species Mesocentrotus franciscanus. Next base: position 11,543,906 of record CP137674.1, on the reverse strand, counting down.
TTCCTGGAGTTCTGCTAACCTAATGTCCGTCCTGGCTGTGTATCCAATGGCATTTTGGTCATCAGGAAATACGTCCGTTACGGTAAGAATATAGCAGACTATCCATGCTATCATTATGCTTAAAACAACCTGTAAGGGCAAACAAGATTCAAGTTGTATTGTCCATACAAATTAGGTGAAGTCCAACGTATATCCCATAACGTTACGAATTGTCTTGTAATCGTGTAATGAAATTGTGAATATTTGTTTACAGAAAATATAATTTATCTGATGTTTTGTCTAAATCAAATTTTAGTATGGCTATAAGCTTGATACAGTCATCAGATACACCTATCAGATGGTCGGTAACAAACTATATAGGACGTGAATAATTAAGATTTTTTTTTATTCGTGTTACAAGCAATGTAAACGTAAATAAAACATGGTACCTTGTGCTGAATATAATACTATTATTCTGAGACAATTTATATTTCAAATAAAGATACGTTTAAAGGGGAACGGAAACTAAGGTACGGATGGGTGTTATTTTTTCGAAATTTCCGAGAGCAGGTGTTGAGATTGGTTTCATTCCTTCAAGGCCCCGTTGCATAAAACGTAGCATAAACTTAGCATTGATGTTAACTTTGCCAATTTCCTGTTTTGGACCCGAGTTATCACAGAGTCTAAACCAATCATCGAGTGTATACAACATTAGTAGAATACGGGCCTAACTATTTTAAAAATTTCATAATCCCATGTTAGATACCAATTCTTTTTTTGATTAATGTCACAACTTACCGGGAATAACCTAAATAAAGGGAACCTGACAAGCCGGACTCCTTTAGACCTTGTAAAACCCGGGCAAGGCACCTGAAATCGATCTAAGTACTGAGAAAACAATCCAATGAGAACAACGGTCCTGTAAGATATAAACAAAATTATGCTTTACCGAATTGTCTGTCTCGTTCTGAAGTCTTAACTTGTTTCCAAAATGTGTAAGCAGGGAAAAACAATAATAACAACAACAGCAATGAAATAAGACTTGTAAGACGCCATTACTCCCAACCTTTCACAGCAAAATCTAGTAATCTCTCAAGCTAAAATTAGGGATATATTTTGTTTATGATTTAAACTCGCGTTAATCTCTTGGGCAATTCGGCATGACTTGCTGCACGATCGTCGTGCTCGTACTCCACTCTTGGAAACTCGAATAGCACTTGGTATACTTAAGAATAACCAAGTATAATTAAGTATAATTTCAGAAGGTGGCGAGTTGCTACGAGTTATGAAGAGTGCAGCACGAGCTTGTTACGAGTAATGCGAGTATATTACGAGTGTAAGCGGGCTCATCTCGAGTTACAACGAGTCAGTGAAAATATTGAACATGTTCAAAATGTTGGAACTGCTCGCGACTTCGAAGAGAGTCGTGGAGAATTGTAACGAGTTACGCCGAGCCATGCCGAGTTTTCACGAGTTATCCCGAGTTACAAGAAGAGCTATTCGCGAGTTATTGCGAGTGCCTCTTTGAGGCAACTCACCACAACTCGCCAATATAACTCGGCTAAGTGGGAACCCTGCTTTAAGCAGAGAGTTTGAGAAAAAAGAGAGATACCACCCCCCCCCTCCCCTTCGCTCTCTCTCTCTCTCTACCTTTCTTTCCGCCATTCGATTGGAGGCGGGGGCACATGCCTTCGTGCCAGGGTCACAAGAATGTGACATTTTAACTGAATATATTGAATTATATCGGGATGATTTCAAACGTAACTGGACGGTTACTATTTCTGTTAACCGCCATTTATTGTTTAGTATTCATTCATGATGAACATGATGAATATTATGATAGTATGAACACTGGTTATTATTGCCAGAACTTTGCACGGAGAATTTATACACCCGTTAAGTGAAAGTGTAATGTTAGCACCAGAAGAGTATAAGCAGACACTTATGGGTGCACATGATCACAATAACAACACGAGCTGTTCTCCTTTAGCACCTCTGGAACACCTTCGAACGGTGGCTACAATGTGGAAAGTAATTCTACGAACTTACCTCAATACCTTAGTCACACCGACAAGACCGATATCAGACCGACAACACACCGAACGAAAATATTACATTACGTCTATGGCAAGAATTGATCGGTTAAGAGTCAGTCTAAAGTCGGTTTGGCGGTGTGACTGAGATATGAGTTCTATCCATAATGGGAATCAAAAATCACCATTACGACAATGTATTCCTTTCATTTCCAAGTAATCGTCAGAACAATCTCATATCGTTATTGTCCTGCACGAGAATCAGGGCGGCCAATCTACAAGTTTATTGTTTATACTCTTCTATTTGCTCTTGGCATTTCACTGTTTTATAAATAATCCCGAAATTACAACATTTTCCTTCTGCGTTGCCCTTCTGATCTCATAACTCACATTCCTGAAATGCCCCAGTGTTGGCTTGCGTTCGCAGATGCTACGTTGAACAGGGAGAGACCAATGAGACCGATTGTAGGTGCGATGGTGAGTGGTCCTATGAACTTCAAAACAAGACTGGTTATGCCGGTAAAGCCGACAAACATTTCGTAGAGAGACGCAATGAGAACGGCACCTTGGACCTATAGATAGGAAGCAAAACAAATCCTCGAAGATGTGAAAATTGAAATATAAATATTAAAATTTTCCTCCGTCCGTCGTGTACTGTTCCGATTATTCAGGCAGAAGCGGAACTTTTTCTTTCTATCATGATTTTATGTGATTATATTCGGTAACTAAATAATGGGACAATAACAAATCTGAATAGACATAACTGCAGGGGGGCAAAGGGGACACCTTCTCCCCTTGCTTTAGGTTTTAAAAGCCATTACATAATTTTGATAGTCCAAGCTATTGCATACATTTTAGTTTCAGTTTATTTTCATTTTCAACAGAACAATCAATACAAACAATTGTGACTAGAAATCAATCACCGAAATCAATGTACATGAATATAATGCATTTTACAAATTATTGATTGAATTACAAAAGAGAATGTATACATTTGCTGTAAATTATGGTTCTTTTTAGAGTAAAACTGGAAATGGATAGATCCACCAAGGAGCAGGGCTTGTAGAATGGGGCTTCCATCAAATAATGATAATCATTTACTTATGTAATAAATACAAACAAATTTTACGGCATAAAAAATGTCTTGATCTGTAAATGGGGTGCGATAATATATAATTATAAATCAATAATTTGAAAAAAAATTTGAAAAAATTCTCCCAAAATCATGCATATTATACTTTTGAGTTAACATGTAAAGGCCAACAGAGATTACAACGAAGAATGACATGATGAGAAAGGAAATATTCCAAGGCATACATATTAATTTACTAGACAAACAAACATGAGAGCAAGGACTGCATCTGAGAACGAAGAAGAGGAGAAACGACCACATCTAACGTTTTAGAATATCTGATTGCATCAAGCTGATAACTCTACTTGGGATTGAATCAGACAAAATATAAAATGTCCACATTTTTCAATTCAATACAGTCACATTTGGTAACGTGTGGGACATACCTTGGACGTGTACAATTTTAAACTTTTGAACCCACGACTTATTCTTGATGCTAGCTTTACATGAAATAAATCAGACATTATATATAACAAGTCTTGGACCTTGACTTTGTTCTGGCTGCATTCATGACATCCATAATGTTAGTTTTGTATGTCATGTTTATTAATCAAAGGGCATACAAAAATGGTTTCTAAAGACGTTCTTTCAAACCTAATTTTGAGGGATACATATATTTCTTACACTGTAGCACGATGTGTCCGACAAAAATGCCCTTCAATTAAGAAATACAAGATTATTATCAGTATAAGTAACAGCATTATGTTATAACTTCACACTGATTATCGAATACTTGCATAAAAAATATTTTTTTTATTTTTTATTATCCCAGCATGAAGATGTGAATCTTTACAGGTGGTATAGACCCTGAATAGGTGGGTACCTGGTAGAATATATTTCTTGAATACACTGAACGCTATGGTTGCTGGAGCTAAAGCCGAGGTACGGATATTTAAACTTCTTTGAAAAGCTCATAGAGACGTTCTATCATAATCATAATAATGATGATAATGATAATAATAATAATATTAATAATAACAATAATGATAACAGTAATGATGATTATACAAAATGATAAAAAATATGAATAGTCACATTTGTATAGCCCTTAATACAATGTTTCTTATATAGTGTAACTATTATTACCCCGATCATTGGATTAAATTGCTAATCCGCACATGCTCCCCTGGGAGTATGTCGGCCAGGCGCCATTTTACAAGCTCACACATGCCAATCCAACCACATTAACGTTCACATTCTACTGGGTACCAATTTAACACCTGGGTGGAGAGTGGCACATTGTAGATTAATGTCTAGTCAAAGGATATGACATGAGCTATACAAGAACAGAACTGTGCCATTACTATAAATTATGATGATCAAATATAAATACTTACTTCTTGCATTCTATCTCTAAATTCAAGCCGACTTTCTTCCTGGATTTCAGTAAGGATGGTCGTATTCACCGGATAGTCTATTAAAAAATAAAACGGAAGAGAGATAATTTATTGATTAATGATAGAACGAGTGAAAACAAAATAAAGAAATGAACAGATCCGAGACAATTTGAGAAAATTGGAAAAAGATTGTTATGAACTTCTTTAAAATTACGATCGGCTATGAGGAATCTCCCGTTATCATTATTATTATCATTATTATCATTATTTCATTTAGTAGTAGTAGAAGTAGTAGTAGTAGTAGTAGTAGTAGTAGTAGTAGTATTTAATAGTAGTATCATCATCATCATTATCATCATTATTTTTTTTGGAATCTCAAATCTGTAATATATCGAAGATGAAGTTTACCTTTCTCTTTTATATTCTGACTATCCAACATTTCAACTGGTTTAATAGGTCAGAGGTTAATGCAACACTATAAAGTTATAATAACAAACCTTCTCCTCGTTAATTTCGGTAGAACCGGACTTCCTCATCTAACTGCCATGAATAATGTTTTGAAAATGTGTATTTACCAAAGTAAACATTTATGTACTTGATGGCGGTCGTCAACAATTTACTTCTTATCATGATGAACAAAGTGAACTCTTGCTTTTGTAAACAAATTACTGACGTAATATCCCAATATTATTTTATCATCAACATCACCATCGTCATCATCACGTGCTAGGTCCATTACAGACATGGGTAGTCAAGGTCCTCCATTTCTGTCTATTATCTGCTATTCTCCAAAAGCTGGTATTGCTGATGTTGTTGCCCATTTGATCAGGTTTAACAAATTTGTAAGGAGTTGCCTTCCCTTGCTTCTCTTTCTACCAACCTTCCCTGTTTTTATTACTTATGTTTTTTATTTCTAGATTATCCTCTCTGTATATGGGACCAACATATTGCATTTGCCTCTTTCTTATGGATGCATGAGTGATGGTTTTACTCTTGCTTTTCTGAACACTTCAACGTAAGAACTACCAATTACGACGGAATGTTCTGCCAAAATATACATGTATATGTATACTTCAGTCACATCGCCCAAACCGACACCAAATCGACTGATTCTTGGCCATTTGAGGCAAGATGATATTTTGTTCAGTCTGTTGACGGTCTCGTTGGTGTGAGTGAGGTGTAACCCACTAAAACATTGCATGCGGTCTAGTATGCGGGTCCAGTCTTTTATGTTGGTCCAGGATTCCCCATCCTCTCCCTTCTTATAATCTCAGATTGAACTCTAAAATACCCACACATCTTCGACTTTATGCCGCTTACAAGCAACCCCCTCCCCCCTCCCGAAAAAAAATCAATTTGGATCTGCCACTTTACGCTCACCCTCAAACTCTCATTCTCAAATGTTTAGCTAGTAGAACAGGGCCCTCTTGCATAAAAAAAGTTGCGTTTAAACGCTGATGAGGGTCAGCATATTAAAAAAACGTGGACACTATTTGAAATTAAAATTTTCTAATTGATATATGATATAAACTTATGTTATTAAGAATACTGAAAGTGGCTGCCCGAGAACTGAATTACATTTAATTTACAATAAAAGCACGATTATTACATAAAGCTTAATAATATAGATTCAAGGATAAAATCAATAAGATATAATATTAACACAAAAACTAAGTATAACCGACACTATTCTAAGCGTATGTGATATCTTATTTTTCTTATAATACTGAAACCTAATAATGAGAGAAATATTGTGGGGAAAAGAAAACAAGTATGTTATTTTAAAGGTTTTGAAGTAGATATGAGGAAGAAGCTTAAATGACAGTTTTAAAGCCATGGGAACGAATGATAAGATTACCATATTACATCTCCAGGTGTTGCAAAATATCATATCCACTTCTTTCTTAAAATCATTCAAGCGAAATATCGCTTAATCCTAAACATATTTCTCTCAAATGTTCCCTACTTTGTTTATCTGATTTGTCCGTTTCCATCAAGCCATTACGATAAGTAATTGAATTATGCGTTATACGTACTGTCCACAGCTGGATGTGAGGCCATAATTCTTAAATTTTATATGATAAATGATCTTTTTAATATAAACAAAAAATGTTTGAAATCATTCCTATTTTCGCTTCGAATTCATTTCATTGTATTATTCGTTTTTCCTTTTCGGTCTTTCTTTTGTTTGTGTATTTTCTTCTATTTTTTAAATTCTCTACTGGTTGTATATTCAATCCACTTGCTTCCTATTATGTAAAAACAAAGAATAAAACCTTTTTTATAAATTTTTTTTGGATCAAAATTTTTTAATACAAGCTACGTAATCAGTCGTATATTCTTTGATTATCTTCAATAAGAAATTGATATACTTGATTGAGGTTTACATTATAAACCATTCACGCGTGGGTCACATATTTAGCGGGTTGAACAGCACAAAAATACAAGCTCGAAATGTCAGAAATTCGTCCCCAAAAATGTAATTTCTGGGATGCATCGTTTTGTTCAAACGTTCCCATAAAATCGCTTTTTCCCCATTCAGTTCATGTTCAGTAGAAAACATACTTCGCAGCATAAACTGAATTGCACATGGATGTCATCTATGTCTACTAGGTCAAAAAGTTGGTTAAATATTGTCGTAAATGAAATATATTTATAGAATAACAAGTTGAGTATAAAAACTGTTTAATGTATACAGATTCCGTGGGTCAAGATAAAATCCATTATTTGAGAGAGATAAAAGTGTTTAGTTTTTAAATAAAATAAGAAAGAGAATGGAAGGTGTAATATTGGATATATTCATGGAGGATAGCCCACCCCTACATAATTTAAAACAAAACTTTTTTTGTAGAGGTGTCGTGGTCGAGTGGATACGTCACCGGACTGCCGATCACAAGGTCCGCGGTTCGAGTCCCACCGCGGCACTAATGTCCTTTGGCAAGACATTGATCTACATTTGCCACTCTCCACCCAGGTGTTAAACGGGTACCCGGTAGGATGCGAAAGCCAATGTAGTATGCTTAGCAATTTGAGCTTAGAAGCTCTTGCTGGAATGCTCCCCAGGGAGTGGAGAAAGTGCATACATTGTGTGCGGGCAAGCCAGCATCCGATGACCGGGGGTAATAACTGTAAAGCGCTTAGAAACTCGGACTTGCCGATGTATTAAGCGCTATATAAGCAGATATATTATTATTATTATCATTTTGTTTTTGCGTAATGATATGACGCTTCCTATACGTATAAAGAGAAAGGAGAAAAGTTGTGGATGAGACGTCTATTTGCGTTCGTGTTTTTTATTTAAATGCTAAGTTCCACACTATAGAGTGCACAAATTTCTTATCGGTGGAGGGGTGAATGTACATTAACATTTACAGACCAATTTAGTCCCCCCACACACACACACATGACAAGACAAGAAATCCCCGCACCTGGTTGTAGCTTTCTGATAGGTGGGAATGGGCCAATAAATTAACTTATTATTATCATCACGATCATGTTCATCATCATATTATCACCATCATCATCATCATTATCATCCTCATTATCCTCGTCATCATCATCATCATCACCACCATAAACATCATCAACATCATCTCCATCATCAACATCATCATCATCGACAACATCGTCAGGTTCCATAAGGTACATATCTTTGGGCGCCACTATCATAAGACCAAGTCACATCTACCTAAATGATACTTTACAAAAACGTACAAATCAAGCAAAAACAATTTCAATAACCTTGTGCGTCCTTTTCTGAAATGAGCGAACAGCACCCTGGCAAACTTATTACGTAATCCTACATGATTTATATAGGCAGTATAACGGGGTATGGAAATTGCCCGTTAGTTGATTTATTGAAAGTCTTTGCGACCGAGTGATATAAACAATTGGACGGGACATACCTCCTACACCAGCTGGGCATTGACCTCGGAGGTTCAGAAGAGAGAAGATTGGCAGAATAAATGCGAACGATGGGCCCTGCACGATGGGAAGTCTGCAGGATAATGATGATCATGATAATAATGATGATGATGATAATAATAGTAACAAAAACAACAACAACAATAACAAAAATCATAATAATAATAATCATAATAATGATGAAAATAGAAATAACAATATTAACAATATGAAAACAATAAGGCCTTTAAAAAAAAGTTGTATTGCCCTTTGCGACCGACTCAAACATCTTAAAATCTACGGTCGGCTTTTTATTAATTTTTTTTTTAACCGTTGTTTAGAGAAAAAAATGTTTAATGAATCAATTGATATGTATCAAAGCATTCAAAACTATTAAAAAATCAGCCCAAAGAGGGAGAAAAAAAGCAACAAAAACAACAAAACAAAACAAAACAAAAAAAAAGTCGACCGACCGACCCAGGTGCTGGTACCCAAAGGGCAATACAACATCTTTTTGTTATAAGGCCTAATAATGACAATTAAAGTGGTTTAGGGGAGTAAGTACACTAAGAACAGTCATATTCGTCGATTCTTTCAAATTATACACGTTAAATCACTGCATAGAATGATAATCATCACCAAATCCAATTTCCTCTTGTTACAATTGAAATAAACGATATCACCAGTAAGTATTCAGGTTTAAAGTAATAGTTCTCACCTGCTTCCAAAAGTGGCTTGTAAGAATGTCTGAATTCCGGACACGACGAAGACAGTCGAGATCAGTCGGGAGCTGGAGAGCAAGTCACCCTGGATACACATCACCGGAGCAATAATTAACGGGTAGGTAAACAGGCTGCTCACCTCCGTAAGAAAGTGCTACAAATTCAAAACGAAAAATTAGATGTCTTCATTTTATTTATAGTGTATATATACTTAATAGAGGCCAACCGGGCCATTATGGAAAGCAGTGTGCTGTAACTAAAAATGCTACCGTGTAATTATCAAGCAACGGAAGCTCCGATACAAATCATCTAATGGTTTGGCTGCTTCCAGCCCGATTGACTCAATGTCACTTTTCATTTATTTCCCCGTTCTTGACATTTGTTTATATCTTGGCGTTCTCTCTCTCTCCCTGTCTTATATATTTGTTCTTCCTCCTTAGTTTAGTAACGTGTGTAATAACGTCCTCTCTTTTTAGCTTTCTTTGCCTTCTTTATGACGTCTTATTACGTCATACCTCTTTTCTATATGATATTTCCTACTTGCTGACTTCTTATTTCTTTGTGACGTAATTATTCGTGTCCTCTTTCTCTCTCTCTACTTGTGCCTTGACGCATATTTTTTCAAAGTCAAAGAAAGTCACGTGTGCGGAACATCATTATCGCACGAATATATATATATATATATATATATATATATATATATATATATATTAGTAAATAAGAAATAATGAAACAACCGTAGGATATACAAAATAAAAGAATTTTCAGCTATTAACTTAATTATTTTGATGTATTTTTGATTAATCAGACAGATGATATATTTGTTTACGTGTAAGCATTTCGGGAGTACTACTAGAGTTTTGACTTATGATAATAGTCGACCACCCTATCAAATGTAATATTATATGAATTGGTGAAAACCTTACCCTCACCTGTGCCACAAATCATAGCGATTAATATGTTTGTACTTCCGTTGCAGCTCATGCACGTGCACTTTATTTTCAGTGATTGCAATGAAAACTTGAAAAGGCTCATCAAAGGATAATCTGATTATATTGTAAAACAGATTTGGCTTGACGGCTAGACGGCCATGTGTCTACCACTCAAAATCTTTTACATTTTTAATAAACTTAACGCAGCGTTACTTCAAAGTGATAATGATACGTATACAAGACTGGTATTGAATACAGTGATCTGGTGATTTTTTTTTACAGACACATTTATTTAATTCCATATAGTCTCATATAGTCTGATTGAGCAAGGGGCGTAGATGAATACAAACCAGTCTTGACCATAATCAATTTGCTTGAAACTATCGCATATATGTTATATATTCTGTATCAATGAAAATGAAGAAAAGAAATTGTACCTGTACAGCTGATGATACTTGAAATCAATAATCAAATTCCACATATTTTCCTATTGGCGTGTATAGGGGCTAAATTACAATGCTGTGAAGATTACCGGCGCGCCAACTCTGATTTAATAAACCCCGCGAAACGTTTGAAACTGAGTCCTTCCGGTAGCTTGCATGGGCGATGACATGAAACACAATGACCTCAGTTGGTTATAACTGGGCTGCAAGCATAGTCTCTGATTTGAGACTATTAAAAGATATTCATGTACATGTATTGTGTTTTGAAACAAGCGTCTATTATACCGTCGGAGCAGCTACCGTATGCAGGGGAGTGTGTGTCAAAACTATTTCGTTTTTAATAGTGTAAAATATGTATACTTTCACAAACAATATGATTAATCAAAAATAATATCGCTAGTGATATTCGTTTGTCTCGCAATGTATGGTCAATAAGGGATCTAAAAGATCACGACGTTTCGTGCGCATCTGCAACACTTCGTCAAGTGATAAAATCTAATGTAAGCAAGCGTGTTTTATACTCTACGGGGGGGGCGGTCAATTAATTCGATCAATAATTGGAACAATAACGCACAAGGCCTATTGGCCGACGCACACGGTGCTCAACCAATCAGCAGGCCGCTGGCTCGGCTCGCCTGCTGGGCGGAAACGATGGCGTGCTCAACCAATGAACGGGCCGCTGGCTCGGCCCGCCTGCTGATTGGAATCGACCGGTACTGGCCGGCTGGACGGGGAGTGTCATGGCGGCGTATCGTATGCATCCAAAATTCGCGGATATCGATCCCGTTGTCTCTGTTGAAATTATTGGGATTGAGACGAATATTGATAGCTTATTTTAACCTCCGTGTGTACCAATGCCGTTCTTGGGAAAGGCACTGAACCCCGTCCCAGTCTGGCTGATGCTGGTTATCCTAAGCATCTTCGGCTACGGCTGAGTTGTCTGTTTGGCGGAGCCTGACGTCCCTCTTATGCTCAGTGATTCTTTCTTTTATCGGACGGGCGGTTTCACCGATATCCCCGAATTTTGGATGCGTACGATACGCCGCCATGATAGTCTAATTAATTCTTAGAAGTAAACATATTACGAGGACAAAGAAATTCTATCAGAAATCTTTTTGCAATTCCAATATTCTTCCTTGCGAGCCTCTAGGTTGGTCAACCGAAGATTATAAATAATAACTCGCAAAAATCTTATAGGTATCAAAAAGAAGGAAATATTTATAAATGTTGACAGCTTTGCACCTTCAGAACTTATTTAATACAGCGACGAATCCATCGTAGGATTCGTCAAAGTAGTAGTTAAAAAGAAAGATGCAGTGGATTTTGCTTGACGGATTCTGCTCCCTCAAGCTTGCCAAGTTAGCCCTGTTTTTTCTTAAATCGTCTTATTTTTGCTCCCAAATGAAAGGTATGTAAAGCATATAAGAAATAAGGTTCGCTACTCGGACCTTTTGATGTTGTTCTATACAGTAGACCGAACAAAAATTGTACCCCCCATGGGCAAGATCTCGAGCCAGTCGGTTTGGAGGCGGTGTGGAGCCAGTTTGACGGTGTGACTGCCCATAGATGTTTGCATAGGGTATTTTTACCTTCTTTGCCAAATAGTGTTGACAATCTTCTTTTAAGATGATTCATTTTCAGTTGAATTCTGGTCATGCGATCGCATTGTGAAAGAACGGTTTGGAATCGATCAGAAAAAGTTGATCATGTAGCATATAAGTATTGGTGTGTACTGCAAGGTTCTGGAATCCTCAGAATGATAAGAAATTTGGACGAGTCTTAAAGTTACAAGCACTGTGTACAGAAAGATGTATATGGGACTACACAAGCATGTGCATAAAAATGAGGATCTCATTTTTAAGCTGTAGCATGCCGTATTTAGAATATGAAGGCATTTGACGAGCCATGCTTTTCAGGGAACATTTTTTTTCTCTGATGTGCTCCCACACTTCCATAATAACAATGAACACGCACACAAATGATTCTTGTTTACCTCTTCTCAGAACTCAACCTTCTCTTTAAGCAGCAATCAGTAAACAGCATTTGCTTCTTTTCTGTCTATTGTCAATGTCCTTTTCTTCTCCTTAATAAAATTCTTTAATTATATGTGTATCGTACCAACACCTAATGAGGAAAGCCTTGTACAAAAAATCGAATTCTTTTTGGTAATCTGCAGGCATTAGTTGATGGTTCTTTCTGTTCTTATTCTTTTTCTTAAAGCGCGTTGTTTTTCTGTATCTTTTGTTATTACTGTACTCCATTTCATTCCTGGAAATTAAATAGAATGAGATGGGTATAGTTTGAATGAAAAGTTAGAAACGCATAACTCATGTCCATTGTGCCCATCGTACGCTGTGCAATCTGACTGTGATTTTTAAATAAATTGCTGTAATGAAATGGGCTTCACTTCACAATCACAAATATACGTGACAGTCAGCCCCCGAATGAACAGAAGCTAAATTAAAAGTTACAGTGCCGGACATTAGTGACAGTCCGCCCCTATTTTAGCATAAGCTTACATGGGCACAATTTACCTGAAATGCAAGCACGACAGTCGAGTACCATGGTGGCCTATCATCAATGCTATAAGTGACAACACTGTGGATGTTGGCTAGGATGGCTTCAGCCCTCTCCTTGGCCTCCAGAGTTCTCTGACTTGGTACTGCTTCATCTCGAACCTCCTCCAGCTCGATATCAGCAACGATTTCGTTCTCCATGTCGAACCTTTACTTCCCACCTAACAGCGACTACACAGCACACTCTCAGGAAAAGCGCGCACATTGAAACTGAACTATCTTCTAACAAAGAGTAGGACGTGCTCAAACCGTATGGAGACGTTCAGGCGAAGCACAATCACTATCGTTGATCAAGTGAGACGAGGTCGAGCTAAAGGTGTTGCCGTGTTGGGGCTGGTATTGACACTATCACATTAGTGGATGCTGTTGATCAGAGTCAGGAGTACTTCCATTGTATTGTTGGTTTGAGAAAAAACGTCAGCAAATAGAAGGACCGATATATTTATTCATTGAATAGTGTTTAACTGGCAAACAGTATTGATCGGATATCAAAGGTCAAATCTGGTTGATTGATATAATCGAAAGGAAATATCAGAACATTTTAAGCGGCAGGGACAGTGAGCAGCGTAGATACGTGTTGTAGTATGAGAATAACTACTGCCCCCACAATACTGAATAACTATTTTCTTTTAGTTTTATTTACAATTGGTCCAAAATGGTATATCAAATTTGAAAATGTCTGACTCTTGCCAAACTGCACACGTCAGTGAACGGGTTAATATTTATTTCTTACTCGTCTCACATCACAAATTATTAGTAGTATTGTGTGGCCTAGAAAGTTGTACAAATGGTCACATTAGACAACACACTCGTTGATGTCAGGTTTAGATCATAAATTTAATGAATCAATCACAGGGGCGGATCCAGCCGGCGGCATGAGAGGGGCCCAATTCGTATTTTTTTTTTTTTTTTGGGGGTGCTATTTTGAACCCCGTAAATGATGTTTTCCTTGCATCTACTAACACAATGGAGACCATAAAAAACAGTGCATACTAACGTCTTTTTAAATCAAGTAACAGTTTAAACAGTTTGACACCATGACGATGCAGAGCATCGTCCACGAGCCGCGTAGCGGCGAGGCGATTTTTGTTTTGTTTTTTTGTGTTTTTTTTTTTTGGGGGGGGGCTATTTTGAACCCCCGTCAGTGATGTTTTCCTAGCATCTACTAACACAATGGAGACCATAAAAAGCAGTGCATGATAACGTCTTTTTTAAATGAAGGAACAGTTTTAACAGTTTGACCCCATGACGATGCGGAGCATCGTCCACGAGCCGCGTAGCGGCGAGGCGATTTTTCGGGGGCTATATTGAACCCCGTCAGTGATGTTTTCCTGGCATCTACTAACACAATGGTGACCATAAAAAGCAGTGCATGATAACGTCTTTCTAATTAAATCAAGTAACAGTTTAAACAGTTTGACCCAATGACGATGCAGAGCATCGTCCACTAGCCGCGTAGCGGCGAGGCGATTTCTGGGGGGCTATTTTGAACCCCGTCAGTGATGTTTTCCTGGCATCTACTAACACAATGGAGACCACAAAAAGCAGTGCATGATAACGTCTTTTTAATTAAATCAAGTAACAGTTTAAACAGTTTGACCCAATGACGATGCAGAGCATCGTCCACTAGCCGCGTAGCGGCGAGGCGATTTGTGGGGGGCTATGTTGAATCTCATTTGACTAGCCGCGTAGCGGCGAGGCGATTTCTGGGAGGGGGGGGGGCTATTTTGAACCCCCGTCAGTGATGTTTTCCTGGCATCTACTAACACAATGGAGACCATAAAAAGCAGTGCATGATAACGTCTTTTTTAAATCAAGTAACAGTTTAACAGTTTGACCCATGACGATGCGGAGCATCGTCCACGAGCCGCGTAGCAGAGAGGCGATTTGGGGGGGGGGGCTATTTTGAACCCCCGTCAGTGATGTTTTCCTGGCATCTACTAACACAATGGTGACCATAAAAAGCAGTGCATGATAACGTCTTTTTAATTAAATCAAGTAACAGTTTAAACAGTTTGACCCAATGACGATGCAGAGCATCGTCCACTAGCCGCGTAGCGGCGAGGCGATTTCTGGGGGGCTATTTTGAACCCCCGTCAGTGATGTTTTCCTGGCATCTACTAACACAATGGAGACCATAAAAAGCAGTGCATGATAACGTCTTTTTTAATCAAGTAACAGTTTAAACAGTTTGACCCAATGACGATGCGGAGCATCGTCCACGAGCTGCGTAGCGGCGAGGCGATTTTTTTTTTTTTTTTTGGGGGCTTTTTGAACCCCGTCAGTGATGTTTTCCTGGCATCTACTAACACAATGGTGACCTTAAAAAGTAGTACATGATAACGTCTTTTTAATTAAATCAAGTAACAGTTTAAATAGTTTGACCCAATGACGATGCAGAGCATCGTCCACTAGCCGCGTAGCGGCGAGGCGATTTTGGGGGCTATTTTGAACCCCGTCAGTGATGTTTTCCTGGCATCTACTAACACAATGGTGACCATAAAAAGCAATGCATGATAACGTTTTTTTAAAGCAAGTAACAATTTAAACAGTTAGATCTCATGGACTTCGAATCAAATAGAATATATTAGTGCACTCGTCCCAATCGATCCTTGTTTAAATAGTTTAACGAGAAGCAGAAAAAAAAATTACCAATGGAAACATATTGAAGCAGTGGCCATCTTAAAGCAAATAATTTTGCTTCATGGCTTCTCTCGTTTACCAGCTACCAAGCCGGTAGGTCAACAATGAAAGAAAGACAAACAAAAAAAGAATAGATTATAGATGGGAAATCAGTAATGTACTAAAGTGAAACCCAAGAACAATCAACAAAATATTAGTACTAATCCCGTCTTTTAAAGAGTTGCGATTGATTCGAGTCAATCGCAACTCTTAAGAATAAAAGGCCCAGATCCTGTTATCTCACCGTACGATATTTCCTCCAATGTGTCTGGTTTGCACATCTCAAACGGCATGAACAGTTTCTTATAATATCAACATTCTAATTCATTCGTAGAAGTAAACATATTATGAGGACAAAAAAATTATATCAGAAATCTTTTTGCAATTCCAATATTCTTCCTTGCGAGCCCCTAGGTTGGTCAACCGAAGATTATAAATAATAACTCGCAAAAATCTTATAGGTATAAGATAGAAGAAAATATTTATAAATGTTGACAGCTTTGCACCTTCAGAACTTATTTAATACAGCGACGAATCCATCGTAGGATTCGTCAAAGTAGTAGTTAAAAAGAAATATGCAGTGGATTTTGCCAAGTTTGCTCCCTCAAGCTTGCCAAGTTAGCCCTGTTTTTTCTTAAATCGTCTTATTTTTGCTCCCAAATGAAAGGTATGTAAAGCATATAAGAAATAAGGTTCGCTACTCGGACCTTTTGATGTTGTTCTATATTTCCGATTTTAGTGATGAAAATGGACAGTTTATATTCTTTCTATATCGTCGCTCTTTCCCCCCAAATCGTCCCTACCCATAGCAATACAAATCATGGGATTAAACTATGTCCCGCATCAGCATACTCCTCCTCAGCCTCTCAGAATCTCCGCTCTTGTCAAGCTTATACTTCTGCCACACCATCAAGGCTGACACCAATGTGACACAACCGACAATAGACCGAACAAAAATTGTACCCCCATGGGCAAGATCTAGAGCCAGTCGGTTTGGAGGCGGTGTTGAGCCAGTTTGACGGTGTGACTGCCCATAAATGTTTGCATAGGGTATTTTCACCTTCTTTGCCAAACAGTGTTGAAAATCTTCTTTTAAGATGATTCATTTTCAGTTGAATTCTGGTCATGCGATCGCATTGTGAAAGAACGGTTTGGAATCGATCAGAAAAAGTTGATCATGTAGCATATAAGTATTGGTGTGTACTGCAAGGTTCTGGAATCCTCAAAATGATAAGAAATTTGGACGAGTCTTAAAGTTACAAGCACTGTGTACAGAAAGATGTATATGGGACTACACAAGCATGTGCATAAAAATGAGGATCTCATTTTTAAGCTGTAGCATGCCGTATTTAGAATATGAAGGCATTTGACGAGCCATGCTTTTCAGGGAACATTTTTTTTCTCTGATGTGCTCCCACACTTCCATAATAACAATGAACACGCTCACAAATAATTCTTGTTTACCTCTTCTCAGAACTCAACCTTCTCTTTAAGCAGCAATCAGTAAACAGCATTTGCTTCTTTTCTGTCTATTGTCAATGTCCTTTTCTTCTCCTTAATAAAATTCTTTAATTATATGTGTATCGTACCAACACCTAATGAGGAAAGCCTTGTACAAAAAAATCGAATTCTTTTTGGTAATCTGCAGGCATTAGTTGATGGTTCTTTCTTTTCTTATTCTTTTTTCTTAAAGCGGGTTGTTTTTCTGTATCTTTTGTTATCGCTGTACTCCATTTCATTCCTAGAAATTAAATAGAATGAGATGGGTATAGTTTGAATGAAAAGTTAGAAACGCATAACTTATGCCCATTGTGCCCATCGTACGCTGTGCAATCTGACTATGATTTTTAAATAAATTGCTGTAATGAAATGGGCTTCACTTCACAATCACAAATATACGTGACAGTCAGCCCCCGAATGAACAGAAGCTAAATCAAAAGTTACAGTGCCGGACATTAGTGACAGTCCGCCCCTATTTTAGCATAAGCTTACATGGGCACAATTTACCTGAAATGCAAGCACGACAGTCGAGTACCATGGTGGCCTATCATCAATGCTATAAGTGACAACACTGTGGATGTTGGCTAGGATGGCTTCAGCCCTCTCCTTGGCCTCCCGAGTTCTCTGACTTGGTACTGCTTCATCTCGAACCTCCTCCAGCTCGATATCAGCAACGATTTCGTTCTCCATGTCGAACCTATACTTCCCACCTAACAGCGACTACACAGCACACTCTCAGGAAAAGCGCGCACATTGAAACTGAACTATCTTCTAACAAAGAGTAGGACGTGCTCAAACCGTATGGAGACGTTCAGGCGAAGCACATTCACTATCGTTGATCAAGTGAGACGAGGTCGAGCTAAAGGTGTTGCCGTGTTGGGGCTGGTATTACTTGACACTATCACATTAGTAGATGCTGTTGATCATGAGTCAGGAGTACTTCCATTGTATTGTTGGTTTGAGAAAAAACGTCAGCAAATAGAAGGACCGATATCTTTATTCATAGAATAGTGTTTAACTGGCAAACAGTATTGAACGGATATCAAAGGTCAAATCTGGTTGATTGATATAATCGAAAGGAAATATCAGAACATTTTAAGCGGCAGGGACAGTGAGCAGCGTAGATACGTGTTGTAGTATGAGAATAACTACTGCCCCACAATACTGAATAACTATTTTCTTTTAGTTTTATTTACAATTGGTCCAAAATGGTATATCAAATTTGAAAATGTCTGACTCTTGCCAAACTGCACACGTCAGTGAACGGGTTAATATTTATTTCTTACTCGTCTCACATCACAAATTATTAGTAGTATTGTGTGGCCTAGAAAGTTGTACAAATGGTCACATTAGACAACACACTCGTTGATGTCAGGTTTAGATCATAAATTTAATGAATCAATCACAGGGGCGGATCCAGCCGGCGGCATGAGGGGGGGGGGCCCAATTCGTATTTTTTTTTTTTTTTTTTTTGGGGTGCTATTTTGAACCCCCGTAAATGATGTTTTCCTTGCATCTACTAACACAATGGAGACCATAAAAAACAGTGCATGATAACGTCTTTTTAATTCAAGTAACAGTTTAAACAGTTTGACCCCATGACGATGCGGAGCATCGTCCACGAGCCGCGTAGCGGCGAGGCGTTTTTTTTTTTTGTGTGTGTTTTTTTTTTTTTTTTTTGGGGGCTATTTTGAACCCCGTCAGTGATGTTTTCCTAGCATCTACTAACACAATGGAGACCATAAAAAGCAGTGCATGATAACGTCTTTTTTAAATGAAGGAACAGTTTTAACAGTTTGACCCCATGACGATGCGGAGCATCGTCCACGAGCCGCGTAGCGGCGAGGCGATTTTTCGGGGGCTATATTGAACCCCGTCAGTGATGTTTTCCTGGCATCTACTAACACAATGGTGACCATAAAAAGCAGTGCATGATAACGTCTTTTAATTAAATCAAGTAACAGTTTAAACAGTTTGACCCAATGACGATGCAGAGCATCGTCCACTAGCCGCGTAGCGGCGAGGCGATTTCTGGGGGCTATTTTGAACCCCCGTCAGTGATGTTTTCCTGGCATCTACTAACACAATGGAGACCATCAAAAGCAGTGCATGATAACGTCTTTTTTAAATGAAGGAACAGTTTTAACAGTGTGACCCCATGACGATGCAGAGCATCGTCCACGAGCCGCGTAGCAGCGAGGCGATTTTTTTTTTTTTTGGGGCTATATTGAACCCCCGTCAGTGATGTTTTCCTGGCATCTACTAACACAATGGTGACCATAAAAAGCAGTACATGATAACGTCTTTTTAATTAAATCAAGTAACAGTTTAAACAGTTTGACCCAATGACGATGCAGAGCATCGTCCACTAGCCGCGTAGCGGCGAGGCGATTTTGGGGGCTATTTTGAACCCCCGTCAGTGATGTTTTCCTGGCATCTACTAACACAATGGAGACCATAAAAAGCAGTGCATGATAACGTCTTTTTAAATCAAGTAACAGTTTAAACAGTTTGACCCCATGACGATGCGGAGCATCGTCCACGAGCTGCGTAGGGGCGAGGCGATTTTTTTTTTTTTTTTTTGGGGGCTTTTTGAACCCCCGTCAGTGATGTTTTCCTGGCATCTACTAACACAATGGAGACCATAAAAAGCAGTGCATGATAACGTCTTTTTAATTAAATCAAGTAACAGTTTAAACAGTTTGACCCAATGACGATGCAGAGCATCGTCCACTAGCCGCGTAGCGGCGAGGCGATTTCTGGGGGGCTATTTTGAACCCCCGTCAGTGATGTTTTCCTGGCATCTACTAACACAATGGGGACCATAAAAAGTCGAGCATGATAACGTCTTTTTAAATCAAGTAACAGTTTAAACAGTTTGACCCAATGACGATGCAGAGCATCGTCCAGGAGCCGCGTAGCGGCGAGGCGATTTTTTTTTAGGGGGCTATTTTGAACCCCGTCAGTGATGTTTTCCTGGCATCTACTAACACAATGGTGACCATAAAAGCAATGCATGATAACGTTTTTTAAAGCAAGTAACAATTTAAACAGTTTGATCTCATGGACTTCGAATCAAATAGAATATATTAGTGCACTCGTCCCAATCGATCCTTGTTTAAATAGTTTAAAGAGAAGCAGAAAAAAATTACCAATGGAAACATATTGAAGCAGTGGTCATCTTAAAGCAAATAATTTTGCTTCATGGCTTCTCTCGTTTACCAGCTACCAAGCCGGTAGGTCAACAATGAAAGAAAGACAAACAAAAAAGGAATAGATTATAGATGGGAAATCAGTAATGCACTAAAGTGAAATCCAAGAACAATCAACAAAATATTAGTACTAATCCCGTCTTTTAAAGAGTTGCGATTGATTCGAGTCAATCGCAACTCTTAAGAATAAAAGGCCCAGATCCTGTTATCTCACCGTACGATATTTCCTCCAATGCGTCTGGTTTGCACATCTCAAACGGCATGAACAGTTTCTTATAATATCAACATTCTAATTAATTCGTAGAAGTAAACATATTATGAGGACAAAGAAATTATATCAGAAATCTTTTTGCAATTCCAATATTCTTCCTTGCGAGCCCCTAGGTTGGTCAACCGAAGATTATAAATAATAACTCGCAAAAATCTTATAGGTATAAGATAGAAGAAAATATTTATAAATGTTGACAGCTTTGCACCTTCAGAACTTATTTAATACAGCGACGAATCCATCGTAGGATTCGTCAAAGTAGTAGTTAAAAAGAAATATGCAGTGGATTTTGCCAAGTTTGCTCCCTCAAGCTTGCCAAGTTAGCCCTGTTTTTTCTTAAATCGTTTTTTCCCAAATGAAAGGTATGTAAAGCATATAAGATATAAGGTTCGATACACGGACCTTTTGTTGTTGTTCTATATTTCCGATTTCAGTGATGGAAATGGACAGTTTTTATACCTTCTACTTCGTTGCTCTTCTCCTCCAAAATGTCCCTACCCAAGGCAATACAAATCAATGGGATTAAACTATGTCCCACATCAACATACTCCTGCTCAACCTCTCGGAATCGCCGCTCTTGTCAAGCCTATACTTCTGCCACACCATCAAGACTGACACCAATGTGACCAAACCGACAATAGACCGAACACAAATTATACCCCCCATGGGCAATATCTAGAGCCAGTCGTTTTGGAGTCGGTGTGGAGTCAGTTTGGCGGTGTGACTGCCTATAGATGTTTGCATAGGGTACTTTCATCTTCTTTGCCAAACAGTGTTGAAAATCTTATTTTAAGAATTTTCATTTCTTACGTCCTTTAAAGGTTCTATGACATCAGACGACCTCAAATTCAACTTTTAACCTATTGTACAGTAATTATTCATCGTGAATCTGATGATGAAAACAATTTTTGAAAACAGTCATTTTCAATCACTTAGCTGCAAAATGAGAAAAACAAATAGGTTTCGGAACGCCCCCTGAAATTGTTGACGATTACGTAATCCCTGTGACGTCAGCGGGAGAACACAAAGCTGGCTTGAGCGAGAGTAAAATGCGTGATTGTATTGGCTTTGTGCGTTGATTTGTAAAACCACTGAGTGAACTTTGCTGCTTTGGAAGTTATTTTTTCGGGAAAATGGATCATTTGCGTGGGAGTGACAACGAGGATGGATTCTTTGAACATTCTTTGTCTGACGGAGAAGAAAATCTGCCTGAGTTTCAAGAGGAACTTGAGGGAAAAGATGAAGTTCCTGCGCTGCTGCTACGCTGCTCCTGGAATATTGCCTACACTACTGACTGTTTCAGCCTGCCTTTCCAGATCCAGTGAGACTGAGAGAAGTTGAGACAATTAATTTTGTCGGCGTTCGTGATAATCAGGAAGACATCGAAGACTTGGCCACAATCATTGGTAAGAATGATGTAAATAGCTATATATAGGAGCATTTATAGTTATTAAATTTATATTTGGGTTGAGACAATCGGCACTATTCACATGCGATGCGATGTACCCGGTGATGTGCACATAATATGCTGCAGCCGTAGCTACGTAGGCCTACACCGCCCAGCTGCGGGGCAGTGAATGCTTTGGTGGAGGCCGGAGTGCGTGGCTTACGTAATGAAACTCACTGACTGAGCTGAGCTGACCGAGCTCCGAGCCAGGATTTGCGACACCAAACAAAACAATACTCGAGCTTTTGTATTGTACGATTGGCTTCTAAGTTCTATTTACTTTCGATCTAGATTATTGAAATCTATTTTCAGAAACAAATCACACATAGGGTCTAGATCTAGTCTGCAATGTAATGTTAATTGTGAAACTAATAAAATCTTCAAACATTTACTGGATACATCATGTACATGTCCTATTTTTTCACACGATTATAGCGCAATGAATGATAAGATGAGATATAGGTCTAGGTCTACATAATAAACAAATTTTTTTATACATTCATTCAGGTGTTCATGCAGTGGATCATGGAGGCTGCTCTGCAATGCTGAAGGTCGTGATGACCATCTGCTTTAAAGAACTTCCCAGTTCACGCAGACAATGTTATGAGCCAGAGGAGTTGGACTGCATCACAGACCGTCCTGGTTTCAGGAGTGTTTGGATAGACAGGTGGGTACTTGAGACCGCCTTCTACCAGTACCGCCAGAAGTATACTGCCAACAAGCATGACAAGATACCACTGAAAATGAGTGAGTATTCACAATTTTTAGTCCGTACAATACATACATCGTAGTTCCACGGTGGAATTTGGTTATAATAAACTCCTTGGACCAGAAAAACTACCTGTTTTATCGAAACCATGTTATATCAGGGCTAAAATACAATAGAATACAAAGAAGTTGGACCAGAAAATTAACAATAGTTTGTTACATGTATCTCATTAAGGTTCACTGTACAGGCACAATTTTTTTTTTTTTTTTGGGGTGTGCTGAGGGTGCCAAATTATTGAATTCAGTATATATCATAACTATGTCATCAAGATGTCTTGGATGAGACATTAAACGATATGGGTGATTCTCTGTTACAAAGTTCGAACCCCACTGTTCGTGTCCGCACCCCCCATCGCTACCTCACAGACTTCATTATTCATGTACGTACATATTGTAAAATATAAATGGTGCGATGTATTAAAACAGATATGATTGATAGAAGTGGTGGTTGTTGCATTCCATGGTCACATGCCATCACTGCTTATGCGTCAAATTGTAGTGACGTTCCTAATAGTAGATGCAATTTAAAAGAAAATTATTATTGAATGATATTGAGTGGAGAAAAATGGGAATTGTGCACTTTCCTTTTATTTCTGTACATGTATATATTTGTCTTGTCAAAACTCTTATAGATAGGAGGTAGATGTTACTATCTCTAATGGTTTGTGTGTTTTTTTTTTTTTTTGTTCATTGCAGGAAAAACACCCACGTTGCCTATCGTCAGCTAGCTAGATTGTGCTGGGGATACCTGGGAAGATCAGTGCGAGTTTCACTGCCGTCCTGCGCTGTAATTCAGATCCGACAACTTTCCTTCCTCAGAATACAGAGGATTTGAAGAGGAATATACAGATATTTTGTTGGGCATGGGGGTGTAGTGTGATTCATTCAAGATATGGATGTTTGCTTTTCATTTTTAAAATTTATTTTGAAGGTGACATTGATATGTTACTTACTTTTCAAACATTGTGGCTAAAGTAATTTACCTTAGTTTAATGGGTTACAAAGCTTACTAAAAGGGATACCGGTAAGTTTTTAATTTTCACATGATATAAATACCTTCTAGAGCTATAGGTTATCTTCATTGGTAAATGTAATTTCTCTCATAAGAGTATCAGAATTTATAACATTCCGCTTCTTATCTCCTCAAGGTTATGTATTTATTTATTTATTATTATTATTATTATTATTATTTTCTTGGGGGGAGGGGGATTCTTTCAAACTAAACTTGTGACCTACTGTCTGTAGGTTTAAAGTAGATTAACATATGAACTCTCAAAAGGGTTAATTCATCCTAGAGCAGTTATTTGCTGTCAGCCAATGTTTTCTGTTTAGAGCTATAAAATACTGGAAAGTAAATGTGTTCTCTTATAATGACTACTTATTTTCGTATGATATTGCAGCTACATATTGTACTAAAGAATATCTCATTTGCCTCATCTCTCAGTTGATGCCCACAATCAATGAGTTGATTATTATTGTACTATGAAGGAGGTAGATCACACTTGTCCTAACCTGCATAGTGTACATTTCAGCAGTCTTTCTTGTAGAACAATTTTCCACCAGATGTTAAAGATACTACATGGGTGAATATTTTGGGTGAAAGTTTTCAATAGTTGTCATTTTTAGAGAAATAATGGATGAAACTGCAAGGCAATCATTACTTCCGTGCCTCTTGTTTTCTGATGCACTTAATTTGGGATAAATATTTCAGCATGTGTTTTCTTGTGTTTTATACCTTAAAATGCATCAGTAAATTCAGTATAATTAAATCAGTTCTTTTGAAAATCGTATTGAAGTATTGAAGATACTACATATTCAAATTGATGTATTTATTTAGTCAGTGATTACCCCATCGATTTATGCTGTTTAGGGTCAAGACAAGACAGAGAAACTAAATGGAAATTTGAAACTTTATTAGCTAATATGGGAATTAGAAATGTAAAGTACATGCACCCAGGGGCGGATCCAACCGGCGCCAAGGGAGGGGCCGAAAAAGGGGGTAGTGAGAACAATTTTTTTTTTTGCCCCGAAAATTGAAAATTGAAAAATCGTGCTGGCTGATTTTTCGCTCAGTGGGGATGGGGGAGTGAGTAGTGAGCACAATTTTTTTGGGGGGGGCCTCCGACATTTTTTTTTAACCACCACCCCCTTGAGCGCCAGGGGAGGGGCCCATCTTCTTTTTTTTTATAAAGAAAGGTGTTTTTACCTGTTTTTTCCGGCCCCCTGGATCCGCCACTGCATGCACTATTTCATGGTGTAGCTATTGTAGGACAAATCAACCTTCCAAATGGTTTATATATTTTTTGTGTATTTTTCTACGTCTTTCATCCAAAGCAACATCTTACACACACTCACTCACAGTTTTAGTTAATGTGATATATTAAAGTGGACCAATCCCCCAAATACATATTGTGCTTTCTTTTTATCTGTTATTTTTTTCATACTCCTAAAATGTTAATCCTAACAATGCTTCATAGTAGTTCGTAGTTTATTTTATTCAAACTAAATGTAACACATATTATTTCATTCAAGTGATTGGTCCTCTTGCAATCTTGCTTACTTTACTTTTCACATGATTAGTAAACAGTAAGGAGTGCATTGAATTCAGGATGGAAGAGCAGAGAGGTATAGAACGAGATGCAAAGAGATATGTGTGTGTGTGTGTGAGAGAGAGAGAGAGGGGTACGTTGCAAATGATAGAGATAGGAAAAATATTGCAAGAGAAAAATTGTGATAGAGAGAGAGAGACATTGCAAGAGATAGGGACAGAGTAATTTCCAGAGAAAAAAATTGTGAAATTCCCCTAAATTTCAAACCAAGGCCCTGACTGGCAGGGGGTAATAATAATTCTTTGGACCGCTGAAGGGAGTTTTATTTTTTTCCAAGTGGTTGAGGGAAAATAAAAAATGTAACATCATTGTAAATTTTGAAAAATTGAAAGAGGAAAAATAAATGAATTGAATGTTGAAGATGGCATGCACCCCATCATCAAAATCACAATCGTCGAAATGTGCACTGCACACTACACAGGAGTCTATGCATGGGGCTGCTCCAACTTGCCCGAGTCAGCTTCACTTTAGCTGTCCAAATTTAACTCAAATTCGGGTCTTTGGGGGAAAAGATGTAGGCTTACCCCGTCCTGATTCGTATTACAGCAGCCTCCCACGATACACCTCGACGGCATTGTGAAATTCAAAGGAAAATATCAAAAAATTGCCGGACGAATCGAACTTTTCGTACAAAAAAACTTGCCACGCTAAAGCACGTAAACACAATAGAGAAAACTTTCGCGCACTGCAGCAGAAGCTCGGAAGATTCTCCCGATGACGTACTGTCACGTGATCGCTGAGTTTGGGAATTTTGGGAGGCGGGGCTTAGGAGCGTGGGAAATCATGTAATTAATGAAGGAAAAACACTATAACTCATTAACCCTTCTTTAGAAAAATTTCAAAAAACGAGAGATTGATTATATTGGTATTTTCTACACGATGGGAAGCATGAATACTTGGATGGCAGAGGACCTTTAAAGATAAAGTTGAATTCTGGTCATGCGATTGCATTGTGAAAGAAACGGTGTGGAATCGATCAGAAAAAGTTGATTGTGTAGCATATAAGTATTGGTTTGAACTGCAAGGTTCTGGAATCCTCAAAATGATAAGAAATTTGGCCCAGTCTTGGTAAAAGTAACATGCACTGTACACAGAAAGATATATATGAGACTACACAAACTTGTGGCATAAAAATGAGGTCCTCATTTTTAAGCTGTAACTTGTCATATTTAGAATATGAAGGCATTTGACGAACCATGCTTTTCAGGGAACATTTTTTCTTCGATGTTCTCACACACTTGCATAATAACAATGAACACGCTCACAAATTATTGTTTACCTCTCCCCAGAACTCAACCTTCTCTTTAAGCAGCAATCAGTAAACAGCATTTGCTTCTTTTATATCTTTTGTCATGTCCTTTTCTTCTCCTTAATACAATTATTTAATTATGTATGTATCATGCTAACACCTAATGAGGAAAGCCTTGTACCAAATAATCGAATGCTTTTGGGTAATCCGCAGGCATTAGTTGATGGGTTTTTTTCTTTTCTTTTCTTATTCTATTTCTTAAAGCACTTCATTTTCCTCTATCCTTTGTTATTGTTATACTCCATTTCATTCCTGGAAATTAAATAAAATGAGATGGGTATAGTTTGAATGAAAATTATGAAACGCATAACTCATGCCCATTGTGCCCATTGTACCCTGTGCAATCTGACTGTGATTTTTAAATAAATTGCTGTAATGAAAAGGGTCAATCACTTCACAATTACACTGCCAGATATACGTGACAGTCAGCCCCCGAATGAACAGAAGCATAATTCAAAATTACAGTGCCGGACATTAGTGACAGTCCGCCACCATTTTAGCACAATCTAACATGGGCACAATTTACCTGAAATGCAAGCACGACAGTCGAGTACCATCGTGGCCTATCATCAATGCTATAAGTGACGACACTGTGGATGTTGGCTAGAATGGCTTCTGCCCTCTCCTTGGCCTCCCGAGTTCTCTGACTTGGTACTGTTTCATCTCGAACCTCCTCCAGCTCGATATCAGCAACGGTTTCGTTCTCCATGTCGAACCTTTACTTCCAAACTAACAGCGACTACACAGCACACTCTCAGGAAAAGCGCGCACATTGAAACTGAACTATCTTCTAACAAAGAGTAGGACGTGCTAAACCGTATGGAGACGTTCAGGCGAAGCACATTCACTGGCATTGATCAAGTGAGACGAGGTCGGGCTAAAGGTGTTGGGGCTTGTATCACTTGACACTATATTCAGGTTTAGATAATTCAAAAATTTAATGAATCAACCAATCTCATTTCGAATTGCCAGTTTGCAGCATGACTTTCTTGACATTTCCGTTAAAGGTGAAGTCCCCCCTGATGTCTAGTTGGTTTCAGTCAAAGCAGAAAAAAATTAGAGAAGCAGATCAGTTTAAATTTGGAAAAAAAATCTGATACAAAATTAAAAAGTTATGCATTGTTTAAGTTATATTCAACAGGTTCAGTCCATTACAAATAGGAAACGCTGTGACGTATCTTACGCGGTACTCTCATATTTGCTCGGTACAAAAAAGTTAATTAATGATAATTTTCTTAGTTGCTAATGGAAGAAAAAAATTGAATACAGGGGTTATATGGAGACAAATGTGCAATCAAAAATTGTTATATATAAGGGGGAATGATTTTCTTAGAAAACAAGAGACTTTTTTTTTGGGGGGGGGGTACAAAGCAATTGCCTGGGAGAGGAGCTCCCATGCTACGTAACAGTGTTGGCATTGCGTGTTGAACTGATTAAAGTTTCAAAAAGTCTTACCCTCCGAATTAATTCGCTTAACATTTCACTGAACCCTTTCTCTAAATTCTCCGTTTTCATGGAACGTAGCTCCATATCTCCTTTATGGCTACCAAACTATGAGAAACTAAATTGATGCGATAGCGCCCTTTGTTAAACCATTAATCCTCATGACCAAGTCCCTCGGAGAGGATTAAGAACTTTCGGTCCCCTGATTGCTTACTTACAAGCATACAAATGCTTTCTTAGTAGTGCAGTCAGATAAAACAAAAAGAACAACAACAACAACGAAAACCAAAGAAATCGGTATAAAATATAAGGCCCATATTCAACAACATTGAATTGAATTGAATTTATTTCCACATCTCCATGTAAAAAACATGTATAAAGCATTGCAAAAATAGACAAATATACAAAGAAGTAAAGATAAATAAAGGGCAAGTCCACTCCAAAAATAACTTACTTTCAATGGAAGCAGAAGAATTAGACAAACCAAATCTATTTTTGTAAAGTTAAATCATGAAAAATTTGAATTTGGATAAACTATTTATATAAAAAATTAATGATTATGAATATACAATTTTCAGAAAATAGTATCAATTCTTCAAAGTTCATAAAAGATTTTGTGAAATGTCATGCACGCAATATGATACAAATCATATAACCTGGGCAAAGGCATGGGGAAATCAAGTTTTGGGGGATAAAAAGGGAAATTAATGGGATAAAAATATATAAAGCAATTGATAAATATTGAGGCAATGACGTCACAAACTGATAACCAAATTGGTAATTTGTGTAGTAATTTCCATTGTTCCATAGTTGTTCATACTTTTTCCAAAATCCATAACTTCTTTATTAGTTATCCGATTTTACTCAAAATTTGTTTTGCTCTGTTTATCTTGTTTTTCTGCATCTTTTAAAAGCAAATTATTTTTGGAGTGGACTTAGCCTTTAATGTAAATGTGGTGGAATCATAACAAGTTTGGTACAACTGGCAAACATGATCCGTTTATTAAACATGAAAACAAAGTAAACATCAAAGTACAGAAAAAAAATACGAAAGTGAAAACAAGTGAACACAGAGAATTTTTAATTAATAACCATAATCAAACTTTTTTTAATAAGGATTTACTTTTGCATTTATCTAAGACATTTAACAAAAATACTTTGTTTCGTAGATTATTCCATAAAAGGAGTCCCTTATATGTATTTCAAACCCGACGCTGGGTTCAGACGTTTGTTCAAAATGACGATTAAAAAAGGGAAAGAGAGAGAGGGGGGAAGAGGAGAGAGGGATGGAAAGTGAGAAAAAGAGAAAGAGAGGAAAAGAGACCGAGAGATATAGTGAAGAAAGAGAAAGAGCAGGAAAGATAGAGAGATGGAGAAAGAGTGAACAAGGGAGAGGGAGAGAGGAAAGAAAGAGAGACAGAGAGAGACAGAAAGAGAGAAAGAGGAAGAAAGAGAGAGAGAGAGAGAGAGAGAGAGAGGGGGGGGACAGGAAGAAGTGTCGTAGTCGGGTGGTTTAAGCACTTGACTTAAAATTCAAAGGTCGTGGTTCGATCCCCGACACGGCACTAATGTCCTTTGGCAAGGCATTAATCTTCATTTGCCACACTCGACCCAGGTGAGGTAAATGGGTACCTGGCAGGAATTAATTCCTTGAAATGCTGGAGCGCTGTAATGGCAGCTAGGCTAAAGCCGGGGTAATAATAAATGCGCCTCGGAATAGAATTTATAGATAGACGACGCTATAGAAATGCCTATTATTATTATTATTATTATTAAAGAAGGGGGGAGAGAGAAAGGGTGATCTTGCCAACAATTAACAATTACATACGAATTGACGATAAAAAGATAAAGGTATGCATTGCAAGACTACGAATAGTATTAATACGATAAAAAAAAATTTATTGTCAATATTGCATGGCGCACCTACAAATCTTTAGTAAGATATATAAAAATGTATCTATGAGAATTAAAAAAAAAAACGCAGATGGCAGTAGAAACATTGAGAAAGTATAATAACAACCTCTTATAAAAAACATAAAAATACATGCGGATATAGCAGAAAAGCAAGATTCAAAAGGAGTAATTGCAGACCTGAGTAAACTAAAATAACGGGCAACCAGAGGCAATTTAACATAATAATTATAAAAAAAGACATTATACAATACCAAGAGTAAAGATAATAAAAAGGATAAATTGAGGCAAAGCGTATTGGAAATATTTACATTATGTTTCTACATTTAGCAGTAAGAATCATTTTTGAGTATAAATGAATAGTAATTATGTTATTCGAGTCCATCTCTCTTTCTCTCACTCTTTCTCTTTCTCTTTCTCTGCATATACAGATAATTTGATCTGTAATTTCCATATACTCTGTGAAGGTATACAATCCGATCGACGTTCTTTGTCGTATGGCACTAGCTGAAACAACATATATTAAGTGCACTTATCAAATTGATTGAGTAACATGTGTATTGTACAATTGTAAGAAACATGAATTATATTAATGCTTCAACACATCACTCCATCAAAGAAATATGTATAAAAAGATTCACATACAAGTTTCCCTTGCATTTTTCGATTGTTAGAAAAGGTCATTTTCCCTACTCATTAAAAGGTACACAAATTCTTTACCCTAAAGGGATAGTTGAGTTCTTGTTTAAAACCGCAAATGCCTTCAAATTGCATGGTTATTACTCTTATTCTTATTTATGACATTTCTAGTGCCCTTTTAGAACCTAAAATTGATATGAAGGTAATTTTAGACCCCAAAATGTGTGAATTTAGATTGAATACGATCATACCAATTCAGCTCCACTTTCCAAAAATACGGTGACCGATAATGAAAAACTTAGTGTCAAATTTGGAAGAATATATATATATATATATATATATATATATTCAGTAATTTTGAACCAGCCGCTAAAAAACGAAATAGCGCCTTACACGTTTTATTCCAGCCAATGCCAATATTGGCTTTTTATTGCCTTTTTCGTGTTGGATATAATACGCACAACCAGCCGACCCGTGTTTTGTTATTATTAGTTAATTAATTAACGGTCGCCATATTTTTTTGAAAGTGGAGCTGAATTGGTATGATCGTATTCAATCTAAATTCACAAGTTTTGAGGTCTAAAATTACCTTCATAGCAATTTTAGGTTCTAAAAGTGCACTCAAATTGTCATAAATAAGAATAAGAGCAATAACCATGCACTTTGAAGGCATTTGCGTTCTTAAACAAGAACTCAACTATCCCTTTAACGAAAGTTGCTGAAAAGATGAACCGCATTGACATGGAATACGCTCTCTATCACACTATCAGTCTATCTGTCAGTCGGTCTGTTTCGCTGTCTGTCCCTCTCCTTCTCTTTCATCCCCCTCTCTCTCCCTCTCGCTCGCCTTCCCTCTCTCTATTTTTCTCCCACTCCAAGATGGAAAGATCATTTTTTTGTATATTTGTTTAAACAATATGTGCTTATGCCAAGAGAAAGAGAGTTGCCGACGCTTTTTTGGCCGTACTCGCGGAACCAAGATATGACTGCAATGAAATACGTTGTCTGTCTCTCTCTCTCTCCCGCTCCCCCCAAACAAATTAGGAGGGGTTTTCGCCTCTTGCGCCCCACCTCCGCCACCCTCTCCTGGTTATTTGGGATTGGAGTGAAAACAAATCGTGATTGTCTTAACCCTAATAAGGCCACCTCCGCGATTTTTCCGGTTGTTCGGGAACGCATACGGATGACGCCCCGCCGCGTCATGACTTTATTCTTTCGAGTCTTGCGCATCTTTTAAAACTATTTTTTTGGAAAATCGGACCTACCGTTACAAAGTCACGTGACCTTTTGTCTTTACATGTCGGCCCGAAAATCGCTCATTTTCGTGATTTGCGTACAAAACATATGGAAATATCATTTTTCCTAAAAAGAGATAAAACATTGGTTATTTGGTCTTGTTTAAAGTTTAGGTGTTTGTTTTTGGGGGTCAAAATAGTTGAATTATAGTTACAAATGAAATAAAACAACAAAAACAATAAAATACATAAGTTAAAAAAACAATAAAATACATAAGAAATTATCAAAACAAATATATGTAGTGGAATAGAAAGCTTAAATATGAAGAATATATGATTTATGGGTAAAAATATGAATTTTTTGACCTTATTTGCATAATTTACCATAAATATGCAAATGAGTAATTAAAAACAAATGAAATTGCTATAGTATTCTATACACTTCACTTGACATGCATGCAAATTTTCACGGCGATCGGCCGTTTCACGGCCGAGGGCTTGGGGGCATAATGGCCCCCCCGCCATATTAAGAACTTAAATAGCCCGGCCTTAATAGGGTTAACAAAAACAAACCTGTGTTATTCAACATGAAAGTGATTGGTCATAAAACGTATATAATAGTGAGTGTGCATAAATTAGCATTAGCTTTCGGTTTGTGCAAGCAGACAAATTATCCTAAAAGAAAACTTTGAATTATTGACCAGCCATTTATGTCTTCATCTCTAAGATGATATTATTGTGCTTCCTGTTGGGCCTTTCCACATTCAATATTTAAAATTCATCATAGTCAGTGCTCAGGTTGGACTCTAAGTCTTCATCATAAAAGTTGCCACCACGGTTTTCCATTCCATGTGGAAACTGGGGTTGGGGAATGCCGTCTTCGCCCGGCACCATGTCATCAATTGGCGTCTGCCGTTTTATGTAACCCATCCTAAGAAAAATCAAAGGGTAATCCAACTTTTGAAATAAGTCCATTTGTATTGAAGCAGAAAAAAAAGCAGAGAAAACAGAATGCCGAAAGTTTGAAATAAATCGGATCGATAATATCAGATTCATGAATGTTTGAAATATGAGATCGCTAAACGTTTGAGAATATCAAATTGACCATTTGTTCAGTGGATTGTGACGTAGTTATGGACAACTCTCTCTTTCGTCGTGTAAAAAATATAAATAATTTATATTTTTTATCGAAAGTTACTTCTCCCTTGGAGAACTACCCAAAATATATTATGGATAGCATATTATTATAATTACTCGAAAAAACAAAAGGCCTTCCATTTTGAAAAACTGACATTTAAGTCATTCTTTTTTGTCGTTGAAACAAATGGGAAAGTTTTTCGGCACGACGTCACAAAGGTGTTACCGATTCAGCCAATTCGAAGTCCTCATACATCAGGTACGTATAGCGATTACCACCATGAACATTTTCAAAATTCGTTACTTTCTTATTTCTTGTCCGATTTCGTTCAAAGTTTCACCAGTCTGCTTCTATGATTTTTTTTGTATTCATTTAGAGTACTTGTCTATTAAGGTTGTTTTTTCTTTAAAGATTTCTGAAAATTATTCAAATTGATTTGTAACAGGATGGCAAAGACGTTCAGAAATCAACCTAAGGTAATTTCAATAGCCTTGTCAATCACCCATTGAGTGCTTCGAAAGGCTTTAGCTTGGCAAGCAGTATATGAATTAATCTCAAATATTGTCACCTGCCTGTGCCTGAGAGGGGACAGACGAACTGACTCACTGTAATCTTTCGGTCTCTCCTCCCGGTATACCTGATCGGGGATATGATGGGTTTTCCTCTATTCTTATTGCAATAATGCAGTAGGCGGTGAATTCTTTTTTTAACGATCCTATGTTGTGATTCTTAGTAGTCAAGATAACAATACTCATATTCCGTTTCAAAATCTTAATGCCAACCCCAAAGATATTTTGCCTAAATTCCCCTATGAAACTAGTGGAATGATGATGAGCTCACGTTAAAAATAGCCTATTCAAAAAACTACCTTTGTCTCGTGATAAATACGATTCGCTTTCCAACTCTATTGGCCAGTATTTTACTCAACTGTATACTCGACTCTTGGTTTAAGATTTTTAACTGAATTAGCAAAATTCTGGCATATAATCATGATAATGTATGTCCATGAGTACGTTTTGTTTTGTTTCCGTTTGGCTGAAAGAGATACGATGTTTTGAAGACAAACAAAAAAAAGCATTCGCGAACTTGGTATATCGTTAAATAGTTGTTTTTTTCATTTTACTGAATATGTTGAAGAAATATATTACTTTTCAATTAAATTAGATAAGACTAGTATCAAATTATGAAAACTTACTTGTAGAGAAAATAAAAAATCATTCCCAGGATAACGACCACTATTCCGACCACGATACCAATGATAGCTCCAGTCGACAGTTCACCATCTGATTCTGCGAAGGATAAAATAGTATGCATTGATACATAACGGACAAACCAACGCGACGCACCAGGCCGACAAAATCATCATCCTCCTCGTCGTATAAAAGCCCTTCTCCAAGCTTTCCGTTCTCATATTGCAAGGTCTGACACAGGGTATGAACCGGCAACCTGAAAATTCATTACTTTCTGCAGCCAAATGTTTTTTTTTCTTTCTCTTT
This sequence comes from Mesocentrotus franciscanus, assembly GCA_037976565.1. NCBI lineage: Eukaryota > Metazoa > Echinodermata > Echinoidea > Camarodonta > Strongylocentrotidae > Mesocentrotus > Mesocentrotus franciscanus. The sequence continues at coordinate 11,509,192 of CP137674.1, read as the reverse complement.
CTCTCTCTCCTAACTACACGACAATACCATCTCAACAGCCGAGGCAACCAAATAAATTTGTCCTGCAAAATAGTAAATGACACCTAATGGCAAAGAATCAGTGGGCTTGGAATCGGGTTAGAGTGTGTTTGGTTATGACTGATGAAAACTCCTTTAATCACTTAGGCAAACTGTTATTGCCCTTCACATTGTTGTACAAGACTCGCTTTCGTAATATGCTTAACAAAACGCATAATGTAGGGCACTAGTTAACGTACAAGTATCACTAGTCTTTGCGCAACGTTGTGAGACCTGTGTATTCCTGTAAAGAACAATTCCAGTGGATTTAACATAACCGAACACAATGAACAGGCTGCACAGTTTTAAATATTAAGCACTACATAATAGACAATACACCCATCAAGGACAAGAGGAAGATTATTTGCAAAACCGTTTCATAAGCTTTCCCAACCTACAAAGTATCACAATTTTCCGCGTGAAATAACGTGCACTAAAATACCTGCGAAGACTGTGAGAGCCGTCAAGGATTAAAAGTTTTAAGCTAAAATCAAAATAAATTCTTTTTAACTGGCGAGTCCGAACCATTTGTAAGTTGAATTCAATAAATAGAGAAAGACTAAACAAACAAAACGGTGACAGTTTCATCAAAATCGGAAGAAAAATAAAACAAGTTATAGAACTTGGTTTACAAAATTAATTTTTCATATTCCTAGAGAAGAAATTTGATATTTTTTGTTAAATTTATGTACAAAACGGATAGATAAGAGTGAGGGGATGACATCATCAACACGCTAATTTGCATTGCCTGTGTTATACATATAATTTTTTCATAAAATTATGCGAAACTTTAACATTCTTTAACTTTCTTATTTTCATCGGATTTGGATGAAACGTTCACTGTTTTGTTTGTTAACTTTTCTCTATATGTTCAATTCATTTTGCAAATGGGCCGAACTTGCCCGTTGAATACCTGTTCCGCAATCAAGGTTTGTCAGTTGTTTCCAGTCCCCAGACGTTCCGTTGCATTGCCATACCACATATTCCTCTTTGTCGTCGCACCGTATAGTGACAAAATCATTTCCTCTGTAGACGCTTTGAGCAATTACAACATGACTGAATGGGTGATTAGGCAGGGGGCAAGTTACCTCTGAAAAGGAAAGTAGAAAATGAAGCAAAGTTAGATTTACATTATAGCATTGGTCCATTGGCCTCAACCGGGATCTTAGAGTTATGTCAGTAAATCTGTTGCTTATTGATGAAATGAATCAAAGGAGATATAAGAGCATTTGGTCGTATTCAAGCGGATGCTGAAAATCAGAAGGCTTATAAAAGGGCAATAAGGGAAAAACGGACGCTCTAGCTGATGGTGGTGGTGGAGGAGATGATGACAATGAGGATTGGTGAAATGAAATGAGTTGTACAGTATTTTCAAAATTGCAGTTTTTTAAAGGCAATCCAATCTTTGTAATGAATTTATTTGTATGAAGGTAGAGGTGTCCTGGTCGAGTGGATACGTCGCCGGACTGTCGATCACAAGGTCCGCGGTTCGAGTCCCGCCGCGGCACTAATGTCCTTTGGCAAGACATTGATCTACATTTGCCACACTCAACCCAGGTGATGTAAGTGGGTACCTGGCAGGAATTAATTCCTTGAAATGCTGGAGCGCTGTAATGGCAGCTAGGCTAAAGCCGGGGTAATAATAAATGCGCCTCGGAATAGAATTTCTAAATAGACGGCGCAATAGAAATGCCTATTATTATTATTATTATCAGCATGAAAGCAAAAAAGTAAGAGAAACAGAATGGCGAAAGATTGGAATAAATCGGACCAATAATGAATATATATATATATCTATGTATATATAGGCGTGAAGAAAATGGTCTAGGAACGTGAGACGTAGCTGTACTTTACAATTTTATTACGAGCTTTCGGCTTGTGAGGCCTTCTTCAGGTTCTGAAGTGCAAACACACCCGTTGTCATGTCAGAGTTGAGAATTCTCGCACTTTTATATATATATATATATATATATATAAATTAAACAAATCAATATACACAATTTCTGCATTTCTCCTAAAAACCGCCTTCTACCTTGGGGTAAGACTCAAAATAAATTATGGATATCACATTATTAAGTCATCTAAAAAGAAAAGACCCTCCCGAGTAATACATTTTGATAAATTTGAATTTTAGTACATTTGCTTGTTGGAACAAATGGAAGAGTTGTCCGCAACAACATCATAGTGACAATACGAATGCCAAGGATCAATTTGAAATCCCCTAACGTTTAGTGATTGCAATTTTCAATTATCCACAACTTTCTTATTGTTTGTCCGATTACTTTCAAACTTTCACCAGAATACTTTTTTAGTTTGTCTCCTTTCTTTCAGAGCAATTTGCTATTAAGGTTGGATTTTCCTTTTAAAAAAGTGTTGGAGGAACTCATGGTCGCTCACCTGTTTCACAATGTTGTCCAGTATATCCATATTGGCAAATGCATCTGTAATCTGTGTCTCCAGGCGACGTAACGCACATCCCATTTGAACATGGATTAGTCAGGCAGATTTCACCTATTGGAAGAAAAAGACATCAATCATTGGCTCAATTTACGATTACTCAAAAACAGTTTGTTGACTGCAACTGCGAATGTTCTGGTCTTGTGTTCGTGATATGCCAGTGGGCTGTTTCAATTCAATTCAATTAATGTATGAAGTTTTCGAAACTATGAAAACCACGCCCCTCCCCACCCCTCCCTCCCCCCCCCCGTCGCTGGTTTCTAGGTTTTAGAAAAATAGATTCGGTCCAAGTCAGATAATGAAGGATATCCATGATTCAGCTGTCTTGAGAACCTACCAACCTAAGCTTGAACAAATCACATAATGCCTCTAACTAAGCATTCACACTGTGAATAAGTATAATCCACCTGAAGTAAAAACGACAATTGAGATTCAAACTCACCAAAAGCCACAATTGATTCCACGTTGACACTTACAGACCCATCCGCAGTTTGCCAAACGCCAGGCTGTTGAAGTCCAAGGGACGTCTCTACTGCTGCTGCTTGGTTATTCAGGTTATCACTATCGGAGTCGAAGACCATGACTTCAAAATCGACAACGATGCTGCCCGACGAGAATCCAGTAATTTCAACATCCCACCCATTGTTTTGTGAGTTTACGATGTTCATCAAAACATCGTGGAGCTGACATGAACAGATTAAATATGATATTAATATCAAGGACGGGTTTAATCTAGATTTTCGAAAATCTGCTTATTTAAATATCCTTTACATCAGGACTTTATTATCACAACAAATTTTCCTGTTCTCCAAGCTAATAAAGACATAAAACACTGCCTTTGTTCTATTAATTCCTATTTTGACTGGATCACAACTACAATTACAATGAGAAATGGTAATTTGACATTATCTCATTAAATCACAGTAATCGCATGATATAGGCTACACTCTAAGAAGTGTTGAACTTACGATTTTGTAACAAAGGTTTTCCAGATTGCGGTAAGCTTCTGACTTCGGATCATTAAGAGAATCCGTGAAAATTACCACCTGACCATTGAGCCGGGTAAACTTGACGGAACCACCAATAACCCTGGAAGCTGATAAACATGATGAAAATACAGGGATGTGTGTGATGAGTTTAAATACTCTTTTCTCACTTTGAAACTCCGTTCTTTATCTAAATGCACAAAAAAACAGTGTGTACAAGAATGATACACAATGTTTAAACTATCCCGAAATTTACCAATTCATTGGAGCACACCTTCTTGAGTGTCTTCCATTGAGCTCTGCTATCATTGGAGTCAATAAAAGGATAACAGTTCTTTCCTTTGACTAGAAGGTTGAATGTTATTCACATCTGATTGAAACTTACATAAACAAGCAATCTAGACATCTAGAGGTTGATAGTACAGAACCATTATGCTCTGAATATAACTGTTCACCTTTTTTTTTAAATCTTAATTTATGTAAAGTATACGAAGTATAAAACCAATCAAATCCAATAAGCAAGATGATGACCGTAGCTTTAAAGGCATTAAATGCTGTTGAAAAGACAACAAAAATGAAATAATCAGACACTTTTTTCAATAGTAATATCTATCATATAATTCTTCATACAGTCTGTCCCCAAAATTAAAAATCATATCCTCATGCTTGTAAAATATATCAAGTAAAATGTTTGTTATTTGATAACCGGGGGCATTACAATGGCAATGGCACGTACTTTTAATCAGTTGTCTCAGTCTGCGATGCTTTGCATTTTTATGCTTGCCCGATGCTAAATTATGTACATTGCTCGAGGTTTCGAACAATAATCATGAATTTGCTATGTGAGTCGATTCCGAAGTACATGGTTCCGTGTTCTCAATCTAAAACACAAGTATTCAATTTTTGGCGCTAATTAGATTGTGGTACATTCAAGATAAATTGATACCTTTGTAATATATTACAAAGAAGCAATAATTTAGACAAATAAATATAGATAACATGATTATATTTGACAAGTAGGCACAAATTTTAAAAGGGGAATCAGAATCAATTTTGTTTTTGTATAGTTAACCTGTAGAGCAGGTACTGTCGGTATAACCACCAACACAATCACAAGTAGAGGAGTTTATTCCATCTGTACAAGTTCCTCCATTCATGCAAGGATCTGGATCACAATTGTTGATATCTGCAATTTAAGGGGAACAACAGATTAAACAATAGTACAATACTAACCAAAGTAGTAACTAGAACAATTATGGTAGATATTGTTTTGATATCATTCCCCAGTGGATGTTTCAACCTTCGTGCATTTTTTCTTCCAAACAAATAACTGTTAAATTAAAATATACTAATTAAAAATAAAAACTTTACTAATTACAAACAGCATAAAAGTGCCTTCATGTCGTGGTTTGGTTGTGCTAGAGAACAGGTTGGATTCAGGCAAAAACCTATATGATGCACAATTACATTCGTTTACCATTCTCAAGTGCTTCCAGACATTTAATAATTAGCTAAAATAAATGTGCAATACATTGTAATGCTTGATGTTGAAGATATCCTGAAAATCAACAATCATATCCTCATGTTTGTAAAGTATATCATGTAAAATATATGTTGTTCGATAACCGGGATGCATTACAATAGCAAAGGCACGTACATTTTAATCAGTTGTCGCAGTCTGCGATACTTTGCATTTTTAAGCTTGCCCGGTGCTAAATTATGTACATTGCTCGAGGTTTCGAACAATAATCATGAATTTGCTATGTGAGTCGATTCCGAAGTACATGGTTCCGTGTTTTCAATCCATCACACAAGAATTTAATATTTGACGCTAATTAGATCGTGGTCCATTCATATTAAATTGATACCGTTGTAATTTAATATTACAAAGAAACATTTAAGACAAATAAATATAGATCGCATAAAGGTATTTGACAAGTAGGCACTCATTTTAAAAGGGGAATCAGAATCAAAATACGTTTGTATAGTTAACCTGTAGAGCAGGTACTGTCGGTATAACCAGCAACACAATCACAAGTAAAGGAGTTTATTCCATCAGTACAAGTTCCTCCATTCATGCAAGGATCTGGATCACAATCGTTGATATCTGCAATTTAAGGCGGAACAATAGATTAAACAATAGTACAATAGTACAACTGTTAACATAATGACTTTACTTATACAAAAGAACTACAAATGCTTTTATGTCGTGGTTTGATTGTGCTAAAGGTTGCATTCTGGCAGAAACCTATATGAACAATTATCTTTGTTTACTTTATAATAAATCATTGCCATTTGCTACCAGACATTTAATAATTAGCTACTGTAACAGTAAATGCATAATACATTGAAATGCTTGATGTTGAAGATGATACAACAGACTATAGTGATATTTTAAAAAGCAATTCACCTATTTCTTAAATCATATATAGGAATTTAGTCGGCGGGTCATATCTGTAATTATTGTTCATAAAAAGGGTGATGAAAATTACGAGGAAAGACGCGAAAAGGGCATTACGGAGGGAACTAATACACAATAATAAATTGTATTTGAAGTAATTTCATATTTAAAAGTAGTTCAATTGTCATTTAAAAGGATTTATTTTCAACTAAACAGTAGTCCATTGAAATTATGGCAAAAGTTGGATTATGGTGTGATATGCCCTAACCCCCCTCCCTCTCTTCCATCTTTAAGAGTGGGGACACCCCATTTAATGCTTCAAACATTTCGGAAATGTTTTCTGTATAATTGGTACTCCATTGTATTTTTCAATATATGTTATTTCGCACTGTAAATCCAAAAAGATATAAAATGAAATTTTGTTCATAATTTGTTCAATTTCGCGCGTAATAGAACAAAGATTACATTCATAATACCATCGAAAAAGCAAAAATAATGTTTTCTTCTCCCCTAACATGCCCATGATATTGGATCAGTTTGGTAACTGCCTTAAATGTAGGAATTAACTCTTTCCCTAAATTGTGCTTGAAAGGGTTGATAACAGCATAATGTACACTCACTATGCTTTTGATTGGTTTACCTGCTTTGTATCGAGCGCTTTAAATTCGTAACTTTTTGTAGTTTTCACTCGCTTTGTTGCCGCCCCTTACACGTGATGTAACGGACGTAAAGTCGTCTTTTTGGAAGACATCTAGTCAAATCAATGGGAAACAATGGTTCTTCATAAATAGTTTACTATCATACTTTCCTTACTTGATTCACAGTGGGTTCCGTCATATCCTTCGTCACAAATACACACAAAGGTAACATCCGGTTTACGTCGGTTAATTACGCATATCCCTGTAGATGCACAAAAGTTACCTCCTGGACAAGACGTATCTGCGAGTAGGAACATAAAATTTTAGTAACCTTTATTAATTTCAACTTCTTCTTCTAGAGTCACTTCACAAGTCCGGCCCAATTAAGGACGCAGGATCACGCCTTAACGATTAAACCCCATAGGTCTTCTGGGGTACAGGGTTATTGGAGGAAGGGACAGACTAAGTGGTGTTTCATAGTCTGTACCTCCCCAGAGTCGCACTTAGTTCCTCTATCTTTACTAAAGCCCCGTGTATGCATAATTAATTTGCATCATACCGTTCTAGTCCGCAGGCGACTTAGACTGGACCAGGTGGGCCATGCTTCACTTGAACATGGTGGCAAAGATTCGCTCGGTCCGAAGGACAGCTTGTGCAGCACTGACTTAAGATGATTGGTCCTTTAATTGTTGGCGGAGTCATCATTGGCTTTAGTAGAGTGGATAAAACTGTGTCTTGATTTGAGTCTCTATTTTGCATGTTCATGCTCTTGAAGGGGGTGAAGAGGGTTTTCATCTTTCTTAGTTATCACTAACTCCGATCAAATCTCTCGTCTAATATGTGATGGGGCAATACCACACAACAAGTACAGGTCACCTACTCTTGTTGGTTATAGGCAGCCTGAAATAGCTCTGCGCGCAGCATTCAAGACTGGGTCAATCTTATTGGACAGTTTAAAAATTATGACATGAAAAATAGCACTAAAAGGCCCCCTTTTTCCTTCAATTGTTTGATTGGTTAAAAATATATAAAGTCACCCCTTCTGTTGCTTTTAAAATTTAGCAGTAACAATTAATTTTTCGAGGACTTTTCAAACTTAAAAAGTGGTCGCATGTAAGAGACATGTGCATGAACAGTATAACATATTCCACACTTTTGAAATCTTGAATTGAAAGTGGACATAGGAAGACATTTTCTGACAAATTCTTTCTTCACAAGAAAGGTGTAATTTGTTTTATACATCGATGAAGTTACCGTAAAATCACATTTTTGTTAACTTATCCAGAAAATTGGAAAAATGGTTACTTTACAAGTATATATTCCGTCATTTAGTAGAAGGATTTATAAAATAACTTTTAAATCAGAAGCACAAGCAAGGTAAAGACGAACTGCAAGAAAACAAATCAAAAAGATTGGATTAACCTATCTATGTAAACTGCTTTCATAAAGGTGGGAATTTTTCGTCAATTAAAAGTGTAAAAACGGGCCACAGAGGGCGTATTTTGGGAGGGTTGTACAGGGGTTTCTTGGCTGTCTGTGTTAGTGCTTCATAGGCCTTAAGAATATCAGTTTAATTTGGCGACCTAATTTTTCCGCCAGCTGCCTCCTTCTGTCAGACAGTAGCTCTTAAAACTTTTAAATGTAGATTACATGGAAACCTCCTTGATGTGACGTAATTTTTTTAATAAATATTTTGTGCTGCTGTTAGGTTTTATCGCCTTTTTTGTAATAATTTAATCATTCTGAATTGCAGTGAAGCACTTGATTTCCCCCCACCAGAGCTCTCAGTTAGAGTCTGCTGTTTTAGCACATTTTGCCAGTTGCATTACAAAAAATATATATCCCTATGACCCTACTTTTGAGTTATCATTTTGCCTATCAGAAAATTGTGGATGTGTCCCCCTCACGTATGAAGCGGAATTTCTCCCTATGCGCACATATCATGGATTGAAGAATGAAAACGCACGCATCCCCCTTTTCAACAACAAAATCGTATGGAATTGTTGTATAATAGTATACAACATCAACATAATACTAAACATCATCATGATCACCTGCGTAAATGTGAATCTCTGCTGCGGTAGGAACCTGCATGTTTACAAGAGCTACGTTTCCGGCCGGAAAATCGAGGGCGTAGACTCCGTTGTACAGGTGGTCAGAAAAGTAGATATCCTCGAAATACTTTGCGATCCCAAAAGGGTGAGCATCGTACACAAATGTAAGTGATCTAGCGCGCTGCCTATCATCCAGATCCAGAAGTTCAATTGTGTTCTCCGTTGTATCGGTCCAGTAGAGTATTTGTTCTGATGAGAGAATAAAGGAATAAGTACAAAAACTTTCAGGTTTTCATTAAGTAGAATTTCTTATTCAGGTTTATTTTGTTGCCCATTCATGATCCCACGGTTTTTACACACGTCTAATTAGTTACGGTGATATTTAAAAGGTTTCAGGAGTAATGTAGCCCTTGTAGACCCAATGCAAAGTTCCTTCAAATGTACGTCACCGATCGATCATGTGGGATACACTGATTTTAAACAAGAAGATTTTGTACAGGTTCGTAGTATTAGCTTCAATCACACAGAAATGGTTTTCTCTCTTTTTCTCTCCGTGTTTAGCTCTTTCTTCCATTGATGTATAAAGTTTTACTTGGGGGTTTACTCAAGCCATGGTCCGGTAATATCGTAATTTCTTACCTGTCTTACACTAACCGATTTCCTAGTTTCAATCCTGGATCCAATAGTATACCCGAACCTTACGCTAGCACTAAGCCCAAACCTAAACCTAACCTAAAACCCAACTGCAAAAATAAGCCTAAATCAAAACTTAACCTAAATCCCGATGGCCACCCTAATCATGCTTACCCTATATCTTTAATGAAATAAAGCCCGTAGCAATCGGGGCCAGAGAATGGTGACCCAACATTTGCTCCTGCGGCAATTGCTCAGGGCTTTATTGTGTCAAAGATCAATAAAGAGATATGGTAAGTGTTGCAATTGGGTTTTAGGTTATGTTTAGGATTATGGTTAAGTATTGTGTTGAGTTCAGAATACAGAAGCAAATTTCGTATAACCCGCAGAATATTTCTGATCACCCTACATATTTGCAAAAGTAAAATTCTTTCAAAATGTGTACCGGTAGGATCAAGGCATATTCCAGTCGGATCCGTGAAATTAGAATCCACATCACCATCAAGAAGCGTCACTCGTTCCGTCCCGTCCGCATTAGCCATTTCAATTTTCGGGTACTGTCCTCTAACGGTCCAGAAGATTTTCCTGAATCGTGCACATATTTAAACAGAGGAGAATATGATCGAGTTCTTATTGTTTTAAAATAAGAGACTATCCAATCTAATCCTATCTAATAGACAAAGTAATTGGATAGTACATGTTCTTGCAGTTAGAAAGCGCTTCAAAATTTGTTGCACAACGTAATATAAGAATATTTAAACAATATTACAAAGATTATGAAGAAGAAAGAAAATCTACCTAATAGGCAATTTCGATAGTCTCGGGCGTTACCGATTGAAATGTGCGAGTACAGCAATTATTACATAATCCTAACTCAATTTCTACCGACAACAGTATTTAATTCAATTGTGATCGTGTTCCATTTTGGATTGACCTTTGTAAGTTAATCTTCATTTTCTATAATGCCATTTTATTATGCAATAGCGTTAATGAAGATGGTGATTCTGCTGCTGCTGCTGCTGCTGATGGTGGTAATGACGATTGTGATGATTGTGATGATAGTGATGATGAATATAGTTCGCAGCTTCCACTACATACATCTCAATACCACTTGTTTTTTTAATGATGATTATCCCAATTTTGTCAGAGGACAAATTAATATGAAAATGAAATTTGAAGGCTTGAAATATTTTGAGGAAGTGTCTATACTGTACGCTCAGAAATTAACTGTCATTCAAAATTTAGAATGTGTACAAGTACACGTATATTTGAATATTAGCACTGCAGATTATGGTTTTGGAAGGGGGTCTCTGGCGAACTGATCTGTGTATTAACGCGATATTGCAAATTTCGATCAATAAAAGGCGAAGATCTGCAAGTATAGTTCTATACACACTGAATTCCTTTGAGGAATATGATTTATGAAATTCTGACTTATTACAATACCTTCGAATAGATGAGTACACGATTGCAATTGGATTAGAGTTAAAGCCTGTTGTGAGTAGATCCGTCATACTGGTCCCATCAAGGTTTGCCATCCCAATAACGTCACGATGTTGGTCCATCCAATATACCTTGTCATCGTCGAGATTCAGGGCTATTCCATACGGATCTGAAAAGGTCAAATTAACCTGACCTAATTTTCTGTTTCATTTAACGATAATTACAATGCCTGTGGTAGAAAGAGGGCGCTATCGACGTCGAGACGTTTTTTTTTTTTTGCATCCTCTAGCTTAACCAACAAAAAATCCTGAAATATCAACACTAAAGTTGACCATCAAATTGAATCCGAAAGGTAAGAGTGAAATTGAACCATAATTACGCTGTAATATGCCATTTTTTAAGTGATTTCATTTGAAGAAAGTGAGATAAATATATAGAAACATGTCTAATACACAAACCACACCCAACCAAAGTAGGCCGATGTATGTACATAAGAGGCCCCAAGCCCGTCTTTCTCCGATCTGAAGACGTCAGGAATGGACATACTAAACCACTCACTGGTGAGGAGTTATATGTTGCTTTAGCCAAGATTGTTACTCCAATAAATATCACTGGCATACAACTATCTGCAAAAGCAATCTGATCGTGTGCAGTGGATCACAATCGGGTTAGCGATCCGAGGAGCTGCCGCCCCTATCAGGCATAAAGCCATTTACCAAGGCCCGAGAAGAAAATCATTTTAGAGTTTTAATCAAAGATGTGCCACTTTCCGTAAGTGATGAGATCATTAAAAGTGATCAACAGGCAAAGAAAGTGAATGTCGAAGGAGAAATATTCCGGTAAAAAATGAGGGTTAACGGGCAACTTACAAGTTGCCTAAACGGAGATAGTGTTCTGTATATCAACCATTACAGCCCCTCCCAAGGAAAATCCTATTTGGAGACATACTCAAGGCGAGAGTATATCACCAACGTCAACTTGAACAAAGCAGCGCTGGAGTCGCCACTCGTCGAAATGCTTAGAGAATGGCCATCATGTGTCAAAGTTATGGTGGCCCTGAAGGGACATCGCAAATAGACGAAATCGCCAATTATTGGCGACGAGATTGGCGACGAAATTCACGATATCGTCAGTTTCGTCGTATATAATTGGCGATAAAAATTCACGACAGTCGCGAATAGACGAAATCGCAAATTATTCACGACGAAATTTGCGATATCGTCAATTTCGTCGCCAATAATTGGCGATAAAATACACGACGTCGTATATTTTATCGTGTAAAATTGGCGATAAAATTGACGACGAAATTCACGCCTGACTTGCTTCGTCGCGAAATTATTTTACTTGCTTAGGCGGTACCCAAAACCAGCCCCCTGAAGACGATTATTACGAGACGTTTTCACCATGATTTCTGTAAAAATGGTAGGTTTTAACTTCACATTATGCTCTATTTGTATTTTATCTTTGACAAGATAGGGATAAAGATAGTTGATCTAGATCTAGATCTAGACTATTTAACATTAAATTGTCCAGTTGCACTTAATGCATGGTCCCATACGTTTACTTACATGTTGTAATATCCATTGGCATTGCAAATGCAATAGCAAATTAAACAAGGTTGATGTAACACTAAAAACTAGTAATTACTAGCAGCAGCTAGCAGAAGTAGCATCTACGAATCAGGGGTGACTTGTTTACTAAATAAGCTTACAGTTACAATTCACAGGGTAATTTACGACCTGGCTTATTACATTTATAGGCCTATTAGTATTTACAATAATTATTGGAATATTGGGCCTAATAAATCTTAATAGGTCTTGGCTACTCTAGGTCTAGATCTAGTGACACTAAATCATGATCATGTAGTCTAAGCTAAGAGTAAGACTATAATATATTATTATAGAAGTCTAGATCTATAATATCTATATAGAGTCTAGTCTAGAAATAGAATCTACCTAGATCTAGACCGAAAATTTCTCTTCCATTCGTTAGCCTCTGATTTTTAATTTGGGTAGGGTCGGCTCCTCTCTTTAGAGACAGAAGCCGACCATAGCCATACCCATAGGGATAGGGACTGCATTGCAAACTGGTATTAGGATATAGACTATCTCAACAACAAATTCCGGCCAAACTTTTGGACTAAAATGTCACTTTAGCGGATTCATATCCGATGCACCGATGCATTTATTTTTGAAAATTAGGTCTAGGACTCTAGAGTCTAGGCTAATATACATCGGTTCCACTTACCAGATTGACTGTATGATGCGTTTAAGGGTCAGGTCTTTTTTTCCCTGTTTTCTTCGTCAAAATTTAACTCTGCTCCGTGTTGAAATTTTTGCAGCCCATATGCGCAGTAACATCAGGGAACCCCCAGGCCCCAGTACCCCTCCCCCTGTCGCAATTTCTTTTTCTTCATACGGATCAGGATACGATAGGCCTAGATCGACAATCTATGAGCTATGTGCATCTGTGAATTTGTGATTATATGAAATTCATTCAGTGTGTGTCTTTTTCGGGCTTAAATGAGAAATATTTTGTTGGAATAAGCAAATAAAAAGACCACTTTTTATTTTTATACAATTACACTACAAATAGAAATAGATCTAGATTTATCGCTTAATAATTAAGGTACTAGATCTATGCCCCATTTGCAGCCAAGATGTTGAGATTTTTCATTGACGTTTCTTACAGGTATTCCGACATTGATACCGGTCATTTTGATAGCTCATCCATGAATAACGGAGCTGTATTTCTTGCGTACGCAAAGAAAATGACCGAAATCAAGCTCGCCACGCAAAGACAGAAATTTATGAAACAAGAAATCGTCTGTGCAGATCCATCATGTTTAATTTAAATCGAAGGTATGCATGAAGTTTGAAGGCTTTAGAAATATTCGAAGAAATAGGATGTGATGTTTAATGGAACAAATTAATCAGTAATCATAGCTATTTCTAGCCCGTTTCTTCTCCAGAACTCAGGGGCTAAAGACTGGCCGTTGCAGCAGACGCTGTATTTTCTCAGCTGAAGTTAAACATTTTTTTTAAATTGAACCGGTTAAGATATTTCATTGACGTTTCTTACAGGTATTCCTACATTGATACCGATCATTTTGATAGCTCATCCATGAATAACGGAGCTGTATTTCTTGCGTACGCAAAGAAAATGACCGAAATCAAGCTCGCCACGCAAACACAGAAATTTATTAAACAAGAAATCGTCTGTGCAGATCCCTCATGTTTAATTTAAATCGAAGGTATGCATGAAGTTTGAAGGCTTTAGAAATATTCGAAGAAATAGGATGTGATGTTTAATGGAACAAATTAATCAGTAATCATAGCTATTTCTAGCCCTTTTCTTCCCCAGAACTCAGGGGCTAAAACCGGCCGTTGCAGCAGACGCTGTATTTTCTTAGCTGAAGTTAAAACAAAAATTTTTAAATTGAACCGGTTAAGATATTTCATTGACGTTTCTTACAGGTATTCCTACATTGATACCGGTCATTTTGATAGCTCATCCATGAATAACGGAGCTGTATTTCTAGCGTACACAAAGAAAATGACCGAAATCAAGCTCGCCACGCAAACACAGAAATTTATGAAACAAGAAATCGTCTGTGCAGGAATTATGAATATGTCACGTTTGTCCTATCTATGAAATTTAAACGTTAGCAGTGTCCTATTATTTAAATTATGCAAGGAAACGTGTTTACTTTCTAGATTTCATTGTCACACACTATTGATTGACTGACTGACTTCTTTTTTTTCTTTGGTAAAATAACATACATTAAATGAGCTTTAAAGGTACATGAGCATTTGTCTACACATCAATCACCCAGTTCTTGTAATGGCCAAAATTAAACTGATTGAATCTTTGCGCAGCACAAAACGACCATTCGGTACAACGTACAAGGGTCTGAAAATCAGACTATTACTAAAATGATTGCAATCATTTAAGTCGATTTGACAACTAATGCTCATTATTTTCCCACTAAAAGACATTTTCAAGCCCTTTCGTTTTAAGGGAACTTTTAAATATATTATTATCTTTCAATGCCGTTGGAATTTAACCTTTTCATGTTTTTGGCCTGCAAATGGGACATAAGTAAAAAAAAATTAGGATTTTAAAGTTTAAATTTTTTTTTTTTCCTGGAAATCTACCGAACTATTTTTTCTTGGCGCATCAACATTGAAATTTGCTACAAATTTTATTGGAAGTCTAGTGGTTGCACATACAAAAGAATACAAATTGTCACCCAAATTGATTGATTTGTGCAACTCTCAATTATGACTGGATAACATTGTTAGATATTATGATTTAACTTTTCTTGTATCAAAGTTTTTTCTGCTCTCTTATTGGCCGTTGCTATAATGATCCTCCAAAAATAAGGCAAGTCGCTAAAGCGTAAATTACCCTGCTTACATAGTTGGATCTAGACTAGACCTATAGCTAGGGTCTAGATCTACATATTTGTTTAGCCATTTTCCTATATTGTCCACAAAGCTTATGAATTTTTGCTCAGTAAAAATATATGTCAGTGTAAAATGTAAATATGTATCTCTTGGCGCATGTCATAGTGTTCAGGTTGTCGACAAAGGAGGGGTGAACTACAGTGTATGTATATGAAACCTGTGGGCCGGTTTCTCGAAACCGTCATAAGTCTAAGTTTGTTGACATATCCCATAGAAACGTGTGTTAATTCTATAACACACAGATGGATGAGGGGCTGGGGCTGCTCCCAGATTTTCAAGAATATAATGATATGATATGTTTAACTTTAACATGAAAATGTAAATGGATAATTCTAGTTTCTACACTTTGAACAGGTAGGTTGAATGGATGTGCGAAGCAAGCCCTATATGTATGAGACAGTTCAATGTATTGCTAAATTACTCGGGATAAATCAATTAAATTTTCAGATTGGTATGAACAGATACAAATGTAGAGCAATGTCAAATACTGTAGGCCTAATAAAATATTAAATGTGAAAAGGTAACCCACAGTGTGAGTAACTTTTAAAAACCTTATATCTTGCCACTATTTAAACAAGTCAACGCAAAGCGTAGCATCCCCTCGCAGGGTACAAATTATGGCCTATATATGTCAGAACAAGTTACTTTCATTAGACTATACTATCATATTACCAGGCAAGGAAGTTAACCACATTTTCACATATATAATTAGGTGTTTTTGCATATTTTATGAGATATGACCTTTAACCTTTGACCTACATACTCGAAATCGAACTTAGGCTGTGTTTTGATACCATGTACCTTCATATCAAATTTGATGAAAATCCGTCAGTCAAACATTACTAAAGTTATCGATTGGAAACCAGATGTGTATTTTTTCGCATATTTAATGAGCTATGACCTTTGACCTTTGACCTACATACTCTGGAATCGAAATTAGCCTGTATTTTGATACCATGTACCTTCATATCAAATTTCATTAAAATCCGTCAAACATTACTGAAGTTATCGATCGGAAACCAAATTTGTTACGAACGGACGGACGCACGCACGGAAGGACGCACGCACGCACGGAAGGATGCACGCACAGACGCACGCACGGATGCACGGAGGGACGGACGGCGGCGTTTCTATATCCTCCGACTTTGTCGGTGAGGGGATAAAAATGGATGAACAAATAAGTTCAAAAATATGACAAAACACCTCAAAATCAGATTAGTCCTAGAGGTATCTTAGTCGTGGCATTTTAAATTTGAAAAACAAAACCAACATTCTGCTGTGTCTCTAATGATGCATCCATGTCCACTGATAGACGCTTGTAGGGTTATACAGTAGGACTTTAGTGTTTGGGTGTTTTTGTTTTTGTTTTATAACGTGCAAAGTTTATCACTAGATTTTGTTTGCATATGTTTCTTTTATTATTCATTGAACAGATTACCTGGTTGGCATTCATGCAAGCAAGCCCTACAACTTGTAGTACAAGTGTCATTTGTCAACACTCCATACAAACCAGCCCAGGATTGTGATGGAAACTAAGCTGAATGTATCCTTATTGGGTGTATGCGTTCAAATGAAAACAAAATAAAATTATCTTAGTTAATGATGGGTTATACATTGCTAAGCTCCTGTTACAGATACTGATGTTTTTCTTCATATCCCTTGCAATCCCTTCTCTTTAACAACCCCTGGGAGCTGGCCTCAGAAGTTGTTTTCTTTATGAAGGAATGTTACTACAGTCAAACGACTTGTAATACTTTTTGTTTTTAATTGTCCTTGCTAAAACCTAGTTGATACATATAATAATATAGTTGGGAGAATTCAAGAATCAAGCATATCATTTTTTCCAATTGTTATCATTAATACTGGCCTGTTTTCACTCAAACTTTCAGATTATCTTTAAATGTACATCTAGCATTGAAGTCACTACCTTATCACCATTTTCTCTCATCTGAACAATGTTAACAAGTCCCTTTAATGAAGCTTGCACAACAAATAATTTTATTTGTAAAGGTATGAACTAGTAATGTCCAAGAGAGATCAGTTTAAATATAAAGGACAACTTTATTTTTAAGACCTGTTAGATTTGTCAAAGGAGAAATGGCCAGTGTTACATATTTATTTTTAAAAGTTGAAATACAGTGTATACACCAAATGTATGATCATCTAAAGGTCTGTTAGAATGTGGTCTGCTCTCAATTCATAAGGACCGCTATTTATGAGGACAGCTATTCATAAGGATCACTATTCATAAGGACCGCTATTCAAGAGGACCACTATTCATAATTTGAGAAAGGGTCATTATTCATAAGGACCGCTATTTATAATTGAATAAGAGGGTTGCTATTCATAATATACGAGAAGAGGATCGCTATTCATAATACAAAATCGGGTCATTACTCATAAGGGTTCCTCTTCATTATACGACAAAGGGTCGCTATTCATAATACGAGAAGAGGGTCGCTATTCATAATGCGAGAAGAGGGTCGCCATTCATAATGCGGAATGAGGGTCGTTATTCAAAATATGAGGAGAGGGTCTTTATTCATAAAGACCGCTATTCATAATCGAAGGGGTCGCTATTCATAATACGAGAAGAGGGTCGCTATTCATAATACGGAAAAGGTCGCTATTCATAATACGGAAAGGGTCGCTATTCATAGAATTAAATAGGCAAATAAAATGATATTAAAGGTAATACAAAGTTTTGGTATGGGGTCATGAATTTGGTTAAAATGAACATATTGGAAGCATATGCGATCCTACAATTTTCAGTGATCGTTGTCGCAGTTGAAATCAAGTCTAAAGATGAAATCGTAAATAATAAACTCTTTATGTTGTATAGCTCCCTCTCAAGGTCAAAATATTAATTTAGCTTTAAAACAATGTTTCTTGACTAAAATCAACCGTTTGGCTATTCCCGTTTGGAAATCATATATCAAAATTTTAGAGAATCGCTATCCGGCCATTTTCAAAATTTCCCAAAACTTTGTATTGCCTTTAAGAAAGGGGGCTGGGGATATTTCATATGTAATGATGTGTTCGTTCTGTAATAGATCTTGTTTCATGACAATTCACGTCAGCCTTACTCATTTGTTTTGTTCCCTTTATTGTAATTTTATATTTTGCTTTGGCTGTTTAAAGTAATGTAAACATGGATTTGAACAATTATTACGTGTATTTTCTGTGTTTGGTTGGAATTTATCATGTCTCGAATCAACTACGGTAATGTTTTCTTTAAAAATTCTGAACCTGCATGCATATTTGTATTTACATTCCATAATTTTCCTGGCGTTCGTTCTGTATTTATCATTATATCCTGCCCCTTGTTGCTAGATATCCCACCCTATAATAAATACAAAATCAAATTTCTCATATTATTTTTATTTGTATTTTGTTGCTCTAGACCTTATCAGACCTCCTTACCCGTCACCACCACCACCCCAATAAAATTGTGATTTTGATATGATTCATATTTGGATCACATTACCTCTTTGTACGCTACATGACGCGAAAACCTTCAAGGTCCGAAAATGTTCAAGCCCCCATCCCCAAAAAAACACAATTTTGAAGTGCCCCTCCCACCCCTCTCTGGGCAGTAACTAGGCTTATGGTCCGGTCCATCTCCTTTTGTTTTCGGTGTTAGGAAAGTTTCAGGAAATCAAGATTGTGGATAAATGAAGATAGGTTAATTGATATGATTACTAGTATCCTGAGGTTGGATAATTCCTGGGAAAACGAAAATCTTGAAACTCTTCATTGGCTAAAATTGAGCTTCTGGGGCCTGGTCCTTGACTTCTGGGACTGGATTATGGCTAAGGCTATATAATTTGTAGGTCCATAGGTCCTTTTAAAAGCTAATTTCCACAAAACATTATTGTTGTATAAACAATTACTAGTTCCTAAAATAGCATGGGCCTACTTGTTCTACTTATTGTCTCATGCAGTGGCGTCGCCAGGATAAGATCAGTCAGATAGGATTATTTGTGTGTTGGGTTTTACTTAATTTTGTTGTCACCACAGGAGCGGGCAAATATATTAGCTATATGTAGGTAATGGGGATGTCTCTATATAATCATCAAAGATAACAGGTACAATATACTTTTTAAAAGACATACCGGTAATGCAGGGAATGCCACCATTCGCGTAACGCCTAACGGTCACAAAATCATGGTATAAAACCTAAGTCCCTACAACCTCCTCTCCATCGCTTTCTTCCTTTTTGCTGAGGGTTAGGGACATGATAGATAAGCCCCTTGATGGCAACACCTTGACGAAAATTGTTGGTAATATGTACTTGTACCAAGGGAATGCTGCAGGGAGGGTGGGCCGAATGGTGCAGCGTGGTCGGACTGATTGGGGGAGGGGTGATGGGTCATGTACATAATTGTGTCACACCTTTTTTATTTATTTGTTCAGAAATGTATGTTTGTAATAAATGTTTTCGACAAATATTCAAGGCCATGTATCCCCCACCATGGTTACGCCACAGCCATGGGGTGTCCCCTTTCAATATTTCCTTATTATCATTTTGTTTGCTTATTTAATTTTTATGAATAGCGACCCTCATTCAGTATTATGAATAGCAACCCTCGTTCCGCATTATGAATCTAGCGAGGTTACCCCATTAGAATATACGTTACATTTCTATAATATTGGTATCAATAGTCAGGTGGCTTACTGAAATTATCGTTACTTGCCGGATAAAAGCACCATTTTTGGTACAAGGCTTCCTTAGGACCTACTAAACGATATTAGGCTAGGAGCCCCTGGCAAAATTTCAATTTAAGGGTGTGGGGTGGGGCGTCTTTGGAGCCCCAAATGATTTTATAACATTGATTTATTGTTGTACAAATGCCATTTTTGGTACAGGGCTTCCTTAGGACCTACTGAACGATATTAGGGTAGGAGCCCCCGGCAAGAATATCATATAAGGGTGTGGGGCGGGCATCGCCTCGTAGCCCCAAATAATTTAGAAGGTAATATAACATGTAACATTTATTTGTAGTTGTACAAACGCCATTTTGGGTACAGGGCTTCCTTAGGACCTACTGAACGATATAAGGGTAGGAGCCCCCGGCAAGAATATCATATAAGGGTGTGGGGGGCATCGCCTCGTAGCCCCAAATAATTTAGAAGGTAATATAACATGTAACATTTATTTGTAGTTGTACAAACGCCATTTTGGGTACAGGGCTTCCTTAGGACCTACTGAACGATATAAGGGTAGGAGCCCCCGGCAAGAGTATCGTATAAGGGTGTGAGGCAGGGTCGTCGCCTCGTAGCCCACAAATAATTTATATGGTAATATAACTGAGTTGTTGTACAAACGCCATTTTTGATACAGGGCTTCATTAAGACCTGCTGAATGATGGTAGCTAGGGTAGGAGCCCCTGGCATAAATATGTGTGATTGGGGACCCCATGCCATTGTACAAAAAAAACTCAATGTTATATATATTAGTTGTGGACTACGAGGCGACGCCCCTGTCCCAGACCCTTATATGATATTCTTGCCAGGGCTCCTACCTAATATCGTTCAGTAGCAATGTACCAAAAATGGTGCTTTTATCCGGCAAGTAACGATAGTCGATAAATTTGACGCTAAGCCACTTGACTACAAGAGAACTGTACTGGTATGCTTATGAGTCTTAACGTTCTTTTAATCGGGAACAATGTCACAGAACTATATACATGTATGACCTTTGAATATTTGATGTTCTTTGAAATTTGCCCCGAACATATTTTCAAGTCATTGTAAATGTGCAATTCATTTGATTTCAACCCCAAAAGTGTTCTGCAATACTTTACTTTATGTGTATACCATTGGTAGGATCTAAACACATGAGTACCTAGTATTTCAAGCTAACAATTAACTTGATATAATAGATGTGAAAACAGTTATTTATTGTATACGTGGATGCTTTTTAAAGTTTTTCAAAATTTGTTTTGCTCCTTAATTTCACAAATTCTATATAAACGCACAGTACGTTACTGGATTGCCTCTTATTTTGTAACAGGCTATTCATTGAGCATTATCGACATGGCATCAGGAAGAGGTATGAACTATAAAACAATTTTTTTTATACATGATGTTTTTATATTTGTTAATTTTTATTTATGGATGTACCTAACCCGAAAGATAAATCTTTCAAAACCTGGAGCATTTTTAATAACATAAAAACCAACTACATGTACCATTGCTTTGAATGGCATGTTCATAAAATAACTGATAATGCTACTGCATAATTTTAGATCAAACTGTTGGGGCCCCTGTTTATGTATCATAATATGATTGTTTTGCACATGGATGCGTTGCTGGGTTCAATGTTGGAATTTGAAGTATTTATTTTTATTTTTAATTTTTTTAAACATCACTTTATTGTTCAAACTTGCACAACAAAGGAGAAGATACAATAGCCCAGGACATTTCAATTTTACTGGAAAATGCAGGGCATTAAAAGTACATATAATTTTATATAAACAAAAAATAAACTAATTTTACAACATAGTGAGGACTGAGGAGTTTTGGATATTCCTAGCTATAGATGAAATAAAAGGAGCTAAATATTGAAAATTCATTTAATATATCAACTGAATCAATAGGAAGCATACATAATGAGTATTATGAGAGTCTCATTTGGGTTAATGTGCCAGGCAATGAAAAGAGGCGAGCTTTAGAAAGAAAATATTGGACTGGTTATCCTTACATCCTTGAAATGCGAAGAGGAATTTTGGTTTGTCTGTAGAGCTGATTTCCAAAGGAAGATACACCACAGAATATCCATTAGCTTGAATGTCGGTAACTAAGGGGGCATTTTTGTATTTTGGGTTTAAACTGTGATATATTATCTTTCCCTCTATAGTGTTTGGCAGGTGAAGTGCATTTGTGGAAGCCTCAGACTTCGCCGCCACTGCCAAGAATCATCTGAGCAGGACATTGCCTCTCGCCTTAGCCTTGCTGATCACACTGTCCAACACTGCAATGTCATCAAGCTGCTTGGAGTGTTTATTCAGTCCAATCTCAAATGGGACACGCGTGTAAAATCAATGATCCGTAGAAGCAACAGTCCCCTCTACTTACTCTGCAGATTGAAACACCATGGCCTACCCCCTCATGGACTAGTGACCATATACCTGAGCATCGTTCAACCCGTCTTGGAATACGCTGTCCCAGTCTGGTCGGGCGACATCGCGAGAAACAAGGAGAATCCAAAAGCATGCTTGCCAGATCATCCTGGGTCGTGATATACGCTACTCTGATGCTATAGATCAGCTAAAGCTACCAACCCTCAGAGACAGAAGGTACAGTCTTTGTGTCACGTTAGCTGAATCAATGATGGACCCTTCTTCAAAGCTCCATCACCCTTTGCCCCGCGTAATAAACATGGGTACAACACCAGGAACACTGACAAATTTGTGAACTTGTGAAGGACTGAAAGACACAGAAATAGTCCAACCCCCTTCCTTACTAGTCTCTTGTGAACTAAAATACTGGTTTATTCATGAACACTTTACCCTATTTTGGACATTGCATATTGGACAGTACATACAAGTTTAATAATGTATACCTGATATCACGATGTATATTGGATACTACAGTTAACCCACAATAAAATCATGTTATTAACTAGTTTTAAAGACTTAAGATACAAATCCCTATGCTTTTAAATAAACTTATATCATATAATTATATTTCACGGACCCAACTCCCACTTTATACTAAGTAGTACTATATACCTAATTTTCTAATTACTTGAAACAGCAGCTCTTCGCTTGATTTGTATGAAGTTTAATTTTACCCTATTTTATTTTGATATACATGCTATGGCTACAATGTATTTCCCTTTGATTATGTATAAGTCTTAAAGCCCAAGTCCACTCCGATTTTTAAAAATTATAACATGTTGTAAATAAATCAAAGGTTAAAACTGCCAAATATCACGGGCGTACTTCAATCAGGTGATTTTAAGAGCGATTTTTGTTTCGGGTATTTCGAAAAACATTTATATTGCTGTACGGATGTGACGTATGCTCCTCACAACGAAAGTGCCAGCGGTATACATTCTGACAATAGGCTATTTTGTAATGTAACAAATTGAATGCATACGTCTTGTGAAGTGCTCTATACAAACTATTTCATTCACCTGATAAGAATAATAGTGTTTCATTATTCTTATCAGGTGAATGAAATAGTTTGTATCGAGCACTTCACAAAACGTATGCATTAAATTTACAATCTGTGTTGTGAGGACCCTACGTCACAACCGACTCGCTCATTAACTTGTTTTTTGCTCATTAAAAAAAATTATTAAAAATAAATCTGAGCACCATTTTCCTAAACCAAGTTATATTTGGGCTTTTTAGATTTTTGTCTATCTAATCAGCTCAACTTTTCAGTGGAGTGGACTTGTACTTTAATGTCAAATTGTATCATATTTACTTTGTATTGCATTTATTTGAAATTTTATGATGTAAATTCCACTCAATTCCACTCTTGAGCTGCCATCTGGTTTTTAATAATTACCTTTTCAAATCGATCAAATCAAATCAAATCTGATGGTTCACTTCTTAGATTTTGTAATATGCAATTTGTGCTATCAATTCAATTTTAGGAATGCAAATTTGCCATTTGCCATACCAAAACTGCCCTCATTTATTAAAACTGTATAACAGTTCAATAAATAATTAAATAGTGTACATTCAGAGGATTTTTTTTTCTTTTCTTTTTTGAGGGGGGGGGGGTCTGTACTAAAGATAAACTTTACTTTTATACCTCTGCCACATAGTACAGCAGGAAGCATTAAGGTTAATTGTTCTTTCTTTGAAAATATACACGACAAAATTCAATCAAATTTGGCAGGGATCATTCATTAGAAATGATACGTTGTTGCAGTACCTTGCCCTCTCACATTATTTTCCCACAAAAATTGTTGGAATTTAACCTTTTCATTTTTTGACCTGCAAATGGGACATAGTACCTTTAAACACAAGGTCCATTGGCCTCTTGTTATACATGTTCATCTATGTTATAATGAAGGTATTGAAACTATATTGATACGCGATTATGGATTAAGAGAAAAAATCACACAAAAAGCAAATGTCTTACCAACTGTCATTTGATGCCATATAAGATACTCGTATGTTTGGAATTTTCCATTCCCAAAGAAGCATTACCGTTAATTATGTTATTAATATGTAATTGTTCTGCTGTTTTGTCTTTCACACTGAATGCATGGGCGTTTTAAGTACCGGTACATTTTTAATGTTCTTGAAAGTCTATTACAAAAGCTGAGTGTAACAACTATTCAGTTGTATTATCATGAAAACGGTGCATTTAGAGATCTATTTTCCTATGTTCATACTTGTTTATACATTTTATATTAAAATAACCTAACACATTTTACCATGACCATGTTTGGTGTTGGTTATTACTTCATGTGTCAACAAACACACACACGTTTTAAGTGTAATCAGTTTTTGAGAGGTTTCAAGAAATCTACAGTGTTGGCAGCCCAAAATTTTGTGGCAAAAATTAACTTAAATTGTATAATGATATGCATGAAAGAGGATGTCATTTTAAACACAGTTCTGCAAGGATTTTCAAAACAAATGTTTTGATGACAGAATGCCCTATTTGGGTTTACTAGCCTGTTGTACACAGAAAACCTCAATTTCAGTTTCTTAAAATTTTCAGCAGTTTTTGTTCCAATATCACTTTATTAACAAAGGAAGAAATAGTACATATACTTGTATAGATACTACAAAATAAAAAGTATATAGAAGTAGAAAAGAGAAGAAGCCCAGGTCATGTTTTATTATTAACAATGCAGGGCTAATACTTCATATTATTCATAAAGTAGAAAATTATTAACGGACACGTTTAACATATCATCTGTTTGGGGTCACAAGGGCGCTAACTCCATGTCAAAGTAATATAGATCAATGCCATTGTGGCTCCAAACAGACGATGTTACATGAATTCGAAATGAATAAATAGAATTTAGAAACAATATTTGTGACTGATGTGTAAGTAACATATGGAAAACAAACTAATTTTACCTGAACTCTATATACATTCATACAAAAGCTGTTGAACAAGTATGAATGATGAATTAAACATAAAAAGAAACAGGAACGAGAGGAATGAAAGGAAGCAGAAGGAGAGAGGAGCATTGGGATGAAAAGGAGTAGGAGAGAATATGAGGAGAGAATATGAGGGGCAGAAGAAGAAAGAAGAGAGAGAGAGAATAAAAGAAGGGGAACAGAGCAGAAAAGAAAAGGAGGAAGGAGAAGAAACACAAAGGGTTCAAGAAACAAAGGAAGAAGAGAGCAAGGAAAGAAGCTGCTGAGAAAGAGTAAGAATGTGGAATATGCATTTAAGACTTCAGAAGGCTGTGGCCCTCCCAAAATGGCTCATCCTTAGAGCAGTAAATTGAAAAGGAAGAAGTTACTGCAATCTTTGATACGGTGTAAAATAAATTATACAGATGTGTCCTTGTAACAAACACAATCAAACAAGATGTGACACAAAGAATTACCCCAAGTCTTGATCAAATATTTGAATCAAATTACCATACAAAATGAGTGCTTCATAGCATGTTTGTGGCTTTTCTAAATGATGTTGCTGCATATAGAGTTTTGGCAAGAACTGGATTAGGAGCCCGATTAGAAGTTGAACGATCATGATCGATGATCATAACTCGGTCAACATCCCAATTAATTCCTAATTTAATTCATCCTTTTCTTTCTACTGTGATTCACGAGAGACCAGACAGCTATAATAAAAAACAGTGGAAACAAGATATATAATTTAAACCATGAGCGTTTATTTAAATCCGTGCTAAAATCTAGCCGGGAAATATTCCAATAACAGTCGCATGTTAACAATATCAAAAGGTAGTCTATTTATATAGCGAAAGACTGCCGCTTTACAAATTACATTATTAAATATTATCAAACTTGTCAAATGCGCGATGTTGATGATATTGTCAATGATGATGAACTGACGATGTTGAAGAAATGAGGGTCAATTATGTCGATGACGACGATGGTAAAGTTTCTTACGATCTCGAAGAAACAAGATTCAACGATGTGGAAAAGAAAAGCCAAGTTTCTGACGATGTCGAAGAACAAAAGTACACGATGTGTACAGAATAGCAAAGTTTCTGACGATGTGGTAAAGCATAGCGAAGTTTCTGACGATGTGGAAGAACAGAAATAGACGATGTTAATATACAAACTGGGGTTCGTACTGTCTAACTGAAAGATGGCGTGGTCTTCATACGAAGAAACGGTTTTCAGCGATGTCGATGATGGCGAAAGTAAAGTTCTCATGATGATCGTGAACGAAGAAACAATAGGTCGATGTCAAAGGTAGAGTTCCAACGATGAACAAAGACACGGAAGGTCAATGTTGTCAATATGAAAGAAAAATGGCGACCATCAAACAACCAAGATAAGGTTTTCAGCACAAAGAGATGATGCAGTGCCAGTAGCTCCTGCAATAATAACATAAAGAATAAACTTTGATTACACAGAGAAACAGAATTGAGATATTCGGTGGAGAGATTGTCAGGATTGAATATGAATTTGATTTTGCTTTAGAAGTTTATATCCATCACAAATTATCAATTAGTCTATCTCCAAGCTCTGATACAGTTAAATTACACATGTTAGTGTTAGTGTTACCAGTCCGTGTCTGGTCCTGGCCACGTAAATTTTTTATTTATTTTTGAAAATAAATATCTTTCAAAACCTGCAGTACCATATCACTCTGAAAACAACATCCGACCTAGGCTAGGCCCTAGCTTAATTACTAATAACTCACGTTGTTGCAAGTATTGAAATATCAAATAAATATTATTAAAAATTAAAATTAAAATAAAATGACGGCCAATGGCTTATGCAATAATCACTCCAGCCGTATACTAGTCGTAGAGGAAGGTATGTATGACGTTTGAGTAGACTATGTCCTCTTCGGTACAATCAATATTCTATAGACTACAGCTCATGCACTAGAATGCTACTATTCTGCTAGTTTTACATCGAATCTTTCATTCTTTGTTGACTCAGCTCAGTTTGAGAAATTGTGTGTGCTATAGTATTACAATAGAAATTACAACATGGAAATTAATGTATGGGACAATGCATTAAGTGCATCTACATGATCTAGATTTAGACCATTATAAATGCATATCGGGTAATTTTCCGTTGTAAAATTACCCTTATTCCTATCTTGTCAAAGATAAAATACAAATAGAGCATAATTTGAAGTTAACCTACCATTTGCACAGAAATCATGGTGAAAACGTCTCGTAATAATCGTCTTCATGGGGCTGGTTTTGGGTACCGCCTAAGCAAGTAAAATAATTTCGCGACGGAAGCAGCCAGGCGTGAATTTCGTCGTCAATTTTATCGCCAATTTTTCACGATAAAATATACGACGTCGTGTATTTTATCGCCAATTATTCACGATAAAATTGACGACGTCGTGTATTTTATCGCCAATTTCGTCGCGAATAATTGGCGATTTCGTCTATTTGCGATGTCCCTTCAGGGCCACCATACAAAGTGCAACAATGTTGTAACGTGTCGCATGTGCATGCAAAGTGGGCATGTGAAAGTAAATTGTCCGAATGCTACTTATCACCAGGAAACTATGTCACCCAGCCAACATTGTTTCACTCCCAAAAAACTTTCATGATAGTCGTGTTTGGGGATCGGTTTTCAGATAGAGACTGAATACAAGTTCTATTTACAGTTCAATATAGATGTATTTATTTGGCAGAGTTTACCAACTCTCAATACAATTACATTGTATTGAATGGAAATTACAATAAGTATGTGTTCGCCAGTTGATGGTTAAAATTCAAGTCCCCCGATTGGAAAAACTTTACTATCAGGAAAGTTTTGGGGAGTGAAACAATGTTGGATGGGTGACCTAAACATGCTTTTGATTGGTCGTTGGTCAAATGTCTATCAGGGTTGCTATGGTATTATGGGGAGTGGTAATGGATAGTGTAAGTGACTTGGGTTGGGCCTATGAGTCATAGTTCTTAGAATGTGGTTCCTTGAAGTTAACTCTCTGGGGTGGTCATTCATGGTCAATGTTTATAATCACAAGATAATGGGGTCAGTGTCTAGGGATAATGGGGTATGTTTTAGGTTATGTTTAGGATTATGGTTAACTATTGTGTTGAGTTCAGAATAAAGAAAAGGGGGAAAGGTTATTGGAAGATAAATAATTTGTTGCTAGATGATAATATTTATGTACAAAATGTAAAAGACTTGATACGAATAATTAAGATTGAAACAAGTAATATGAGTAAACAACTACAGTGGGAAATTTGTAAACTAAATTAAAAGAATATAGTATAAGTTACGCAAGATTGAAACAGGCAAAAATGAAACGGTATTATGTGAAAATTGAAAAGGAATTAAGGCAATTGTGTTCAGTACAAGATGGAAATTTAAATGATATTGATAAAGAAAAACTAGATATATCCTAAAACGAGAGAGAGATAAATGGTATACTATGAAATGTTAAGGAGCTTATGTCAGATCAAGAGAAAAACGGATAAAACAGGGTGAAAATGTGCAAGGTATCTGTTACAGCTTCAGAAACAAAGAGGACAAAAAAATAGTTACATTATAATTATAGAGTAAGATGGTAAACAAATTGTGAACAGTAAAGATATTAAAACAAATATTCAACAATGTTATAAGATGATGTATAGTAAGACAGACGAATGTGGAGCAAATTGTGATGATTATTTCAGAAATGTAAACATGAAGTGTTTGGCAGAAGAGGAAGCCGAGAGCTGTGAAGGTCTGTTCAAAAAGACGGAATGTTAAATATGTTAGCAATATGAACTGGGAGGGGAAAGTTGAACAATTCATAATATTCTTAAGATGTGGAAAATGAGACGACTGACCTGTTATGGAACAATAATAATTTTAAAATGTTTGATTATTCCTCAGCTGTCTTGATGCCTTATATTTTCGGTATAATTTTCATATTAAACACATGAAAAAGATATGTAAAAAAAGATATAAACCAATGTTTTATATGGATTTGCTTTGCACATGGTCAGAAATTCGTTATGTAAATAAATTTGATGTAAACAATTTTCCCAATGAAATACTTTGGAATAATAGTAATATTGTAATTGATAAAAAAAACCTCTGTATTTCCCGTCGTGAATAAAAGAAATAATTTTTTCAAGTTAAACATATTATAAATCAAGGTACACGGATATATACCTCTCTTTTTAATAAACATTTTGATGTAAAGAATCTGTTGTTTTTATTCAAAATGTTGAAATTTAAAAAAGCATTCTCAAAATATTGGTTACAAAATTTACGTTTAAACAAAGCTTCAAATCTCAATGAAACAACCTACATTTACACAATTTTAGGTGATATAACCATTAAATGTACTAAAGCGAAAAGTTACTATAATTTAAAGGCATCGTTTAACAATGTTAGATCTGAGATGCACGGCCCTACGTGTTATCAGTGTTTGTGATGTGGTGTAATATTGAAGCCCTAAAAAAATTGCTCTCTAAAATGATCGAGAAGAGTCTCAAAAAAGTAAAAATCTTTGAGTGACCGGTTTTACCATACTCGTTTTCCCCAATAGACTGTAGTGTTATGAAAACCGTTAGGAAAACGAAAAATTTGATTTCCATTTCCAATCATAAATATCTTGATAATCAGACAGGCGATCGGCTTGTAAAAGTCATGGGATTCCTGACTGACCTAAAGGTTTATAATTATCATTGCAGCATGAGCTAAATTCAGGATTTTGTTTCAGAATCTGAGATAAAGTTACCTAATCCCTTTAATGCTAGAAAAGAAAACAGAGAAAGTTGGTTTCCATTTTTGGCAAAATATTTTAGGCATACCAGAAACATTTGTTTAGAAAGATATATTTCAGTTTAAATTTAATAAGGTAAGAGACGATAATATCAAACAATATAATGTCAAATTAATTCATAGGGTATTTCCCTCTAAAGATGATCTCTTTACATTGAAAATCGTACATCGTCTATCAAATGTGAAATTTTTCGTGAGAAAGAAACTGTTGAGCATGTTATATTGTATTGCATGAAGTTAATAGGTTTCTGGAAAACTATCTCAAGAATTATATATTTCATTTTTTAAATAGAAATTGAAATTGATATGAAAATTTTATTGATAAAATAAATAACAAAAAATTTACTTTACTTAATTTCTTGATAAATTATGCACAACTTCTAATATACAAAGATTACGTGAAGCGGAACATTAGGGAAGTACATACCATTGCAAAGTGTTTAATAAATAATTTTATTTCATCATTGAAATCTTATTTGAAATACAAAGAAAATATAAAATATTTCGAAAGTAATAGAAATGTTATGATTATAAATGAAATGATCCTTTTAAGAACTTATGATGATCTTGTATATAATTCATATATTTCGTTTTACTTGACCTTTAAATAGTCTATTATGTATTTTTAAATGGAAAAATAAAGGGCTTATTCCGACAGGTCGGGTAGCGTCGCGTCGCGTCGCGTTGACTTGAACGCGACCATTCGTCCAAAGCCCCCAGTTTTGCCAAAAGGGTGCGTTGGGAGTGTCGCGCCGCGTCGGGTTGACTGGAACGCGACCATTCGTCCAAAGCCCCGGTTTTGCCAAAAGGGTATGTTTAAAAAAAAGATGGAGAAGCAGAACTATCCGTTCATCGTACTTTTAGGTTGCTTGAACTTTTTTTTTATTATTGAAACTGTTTCACACAAAATAACTATGTGAAGTCAAACACAGAAAGACACGAACGTGGACACACACGAATGCACACGCACATAAGCCCATGCACACATACAGGTGTCGGGTAAAAATGCCAGAGGAAATAATGCCAGAGGTAAAAATGCCAGTGGAAAAAATGCTAGTGAAAAAAATGCTAGAGGGAAAAGCTAGATCCGCCCCTGGGACGATGTTAGTGTATTTCAGGTGTGTGTGTAAGTTCGATTTTGTTTGTAGACTATATTATATAGCGGTCTTATCATGACGGACATGAGGGGAGATGGTAATGATTTCTTTAATTAAGTATTATCAAATTTCCTTCCAAGGTATGCATCAGATTGCATTATTTCGAGTCCAAATTTGCAAAAACTCCCTATCGTGGGAGGGGGACACCCCCTTCCCACCCCCAGGCGCGGATCCAGGGGCCAGGGGCCTTGGCCCCCGCCCAGCACAAAAAAGAGAGAGAGGGAGAAGGATAAAGGGAAAGGGAAAGAGGAGAGAAAGGGAAAGAAAGAAGAGGAAGAAGAAAAGAAAAGGGGATACAAAGAAGGAGATCGGGGGAGGGCCGAAAGGGCCTTGCCTCCAAGGCTGTTGCCCCATCAAAAAATAAGAGAGAAGGAAGGATATGGAAAGAAAAAGGAAAAGAGGAGATAAAGTGAAAGAAAAAAAAGAGGAAGAAAGGAAAAGAAGGGGGATATCAGTTGCAATTTTCTTGCCAACAAGTTGTGAATCGGGGAGGCCAAAGGTCCTTGCCTAAACCCCCCCCCCGCCAAAAAAAAAGAGAAGGAAGGGAAAGGGAAGAGGAGAGCTAAAAGGGAACAAAAAAGAGGAAGAAGAAAAGAAAAGGGTGAAAAGAAGGGGAGATCAGTTGCAATTAATCCCGCCAACAACGTGTGGATCGGCCGAAAGGCCCTGCCTCCTCCCCAGCAAACCTAAAAGAGAGAGAAAGAAGAAAGGTAGGAGATCAGTTGCAATTTTTTCCGCCAACAAGGTGTAGATCAGGGCCACTGGCCTACTGACGGGGGCTTGGGGTCTTGGGTGGGGGCCTGCCCCAAATAAAATTCAAAGGTGGTTTATTTCTAATTCGATACCGGTGATTTACAAATGTTGCTGAAATGACATAATTTTCCGAGATTTTTCCTCACTTTTTTTGAACCTTCGGAATTATGAACCCTATTTCATTTTCGGAATTATGAACCCTATTTCATTTTTGGAATTATGAACCCTTTGTCAGTTTTCGGAAATATACGAACCTTCGGAATTATGAATCCTATTTCATTTTTCTGATTTATGAACCCTTTGTCATTTTCGGAATTCTGAACCTTCGGAAATATGAACCCTAATTCATTTTCGGAATTATGAACCTTCGGAATTACGAAACTTCTGAATAATGCAACAAAATATGACATATGTTCGGTATTATGAACGCTTTTTCATCTTCGTAATTACGAACCCCTAGGCTTGGGAAATTTGTGTTTCGGAATTATGAACCTTCGGAAATATGAACCTTTGGAAAAACGAACCTTCGGAAAAATGAGTGCCCCCTGGTAAATGTTACGGATGGATTGTGCCCGTTTAGTTGTGTCATTACAACGCAACTTTTATACCGAGTGGTCCCAATGATTATGATATAAATAATATGATTATATACCAAAATAAAGGTCAAAATTAGGCGAACAAACATACTAAATTTCAACAATTTAATTTTACAGCTAGCAATACAAAATATAAAACATTAGAGTTTCATATCCCACCATTAAACCGCCCCTATCCCCCGAGCGGATCCAGCCGGCGGCAAGGGAGGGGGCCCAATTCGTGAAAAAATATTTAACGGCGACTCAGCAAGTCGGTGAATAAGCGGAGGGGGTAGTGAGCACTTTTTTTTTGCCCGATTCGTGAGAAAATATTTAGCGGCGACTCAGCCAGCCGGTGAACAAGCGGGGAGGGGGTGGGCCGGGGAGCAGTTTTTTGTTGTTGCCCAACGGGGGGATATAGTGCTATTATTTTTTTTACTCAACATCCACCCCCTTGAGTACCAGGGGAGGGGGCCCATCTTCTTTTTTTTAACAAAAAAGGGTGTTTTTACCCTTTTTTGGCCAGGAGACAAAGCTGGTCACGCTCATACATCTTAATATATACATGACATTGTATTTGCCACAATAATGCCGTGTATATACCATTATGAACAGAAATTTGAAGTAATAGGAGAGATTACAGGCCCTATTACATTCTCATAATTATGAAGCCACATCTTGAAACCCGGACACAGCATGAGAAAGGGAAGCTAAGACATGACTGTATAGGTACACACCCTGCTACGGGCATGGTATCACGGGTGCTTTTTGTCTGTTCTTTCGATAGGAAATTATCCATAAACAGGAAGGTGGTCCTCGACCTTTTACTCATCAAAATGTATATTTTTAATTTTACACAATCATGATGAGCAGATTCGAACGACACTAAGTATTGTGAATGGGCAAAGATAAAGAATGTAATTGAGTACCGCCTTGAAGTGGACGAGGAAAGGTGGAATCTGCTTGGAGTCGGGTGTATAGTTATCATGGACCTCATATCGTTTATAGTATAGGTCCATGATATGAGCCAGTTGTGTAGGTCACATGACCGACCTGCCCCCCCCCCCCACCACACGTAAACAACAATAAAAATAAAGAAGGAGAAAAATAATAAAAGTAAGGAGGAAGATAGAAAGAGAGCCTGAGAGAGAGAATGAAAGGGAGATGGAGAAAAGGAAAGTGAAGATAATATTGCCCTCTCTTCAGCAAACGTTCCGGATCGCGACGTGCGTCCCATTTCATCCAATAATGAGACCAAAACATCACTGCCCCTACAAGGGCTGGGGCAATATGAAGATGATAAGACACGTTACTCCACGAAATATTACAATGATTCCAAAGTTACGCCCCCCCCCCCCCTCTCATTCAAAATCACGAATTTACAAAGACTTGTGTTGTATGACATGTTACAGCTTCATAGTGCATAGTCCAGTCCGTAGAGTCATGTTAGGGCTTTATGCGTCTGTCATCAGATGGATTGCAAGTATTGAAAAATTCTTTACCTTTGTCTCAATAAATCTTTTGATGGGACATGTGAAAGGATTATTTATGAAATTGGGACCCATTTCTTAATTTCTAGAAACGTGTTTTTTGGTCCAGCGCTACACAAATCAAATTGCAATATGATTTCTCTTGCGCGCAACTATAGCCACCTATGTTTATTATCAGGAGCGCCGGAAGTGGGGGACGCATTTTCACCGCCCCAAAAAAGCCCCCCTCCCGAAAAAAAAAGGAGTACAAATGGTTTGTATTTTTTAACCAAAAATAAAAAACTGAATTGAATCGCATAAAAAATATATTCCATTCAAAGAAAAGGAGAGTAAACCGGGATTAAATTTCCTAAACATTCCGCATGCCCCTATATTTATCAATGGAGGATTTTATAATAGCGAAACACGCATTATCGTGAAAAATTTGTGAGAGGATGGGAAAGCGTATGTTTTTTTTAATTATAGGGGTGAGAAGACATGAGCCCCTGAACACTGGCGTATTGATGGGGGGCAGTTTCCCAAATAAAATTCAAACGTGGTTTATTTCTAATTCGATACAAGTGATGTACAAATGTTGCTGAAGTGACATGATTTCCGGGATTTTTCTCAATTTTTTTTGTAAATTATACTGGTTTATGCGTTTGTTGGAAAATTACTAATTTCCAAATTAACAGGCAAAATATATGCTTATTTAGAAGCCTTCATGTCCGAGCCTGCAGAACGGCGGGGCTCGGGGGCTCGAGCCCCTTAATTTTTTGGAAAAGAATGTTAAAGAGAGAAAGAAAGAAATAGAGAAGAAAAGAATGAGTGACCTGCCAGTGTCACAAATGAGGTATAAAAATATGCTCATCTGACCGTAATTAAATGCCTAAAACCCCTACCCTTACGGGGCTCTGCCCCTTGACCCCAAGGGCCCTAAGGCGCGCCTGTTTGTTATATACAACTACACTGTACATTTTTCTCCAGTGTTTCCATAAAACTATGCCAGAAATATATGATTTCCTAGTATACTCCTTTAACGAAAGTACCTACTTAAAATCTTCTAGATAATTAATTTATCTGTTCTCGTCATACATACCACGGTTCTTGTAATGTTTTATACAGGGTGTATTTATTTTTAAAAATACTTATATTGTTGTCGCAGAAAAGTTTTACTAGATAGATGTTGTAAATAAGTACGGTATTATTATCATTAGGCCTACTAGCAGGTCAGGGAGTGTCAAGAATTGAGCAATGGACAACATAACCAATCGGAAATTGATTTGCAAAATGGAGAGAAAAAAATTCGAACACAAGCCCATAAGTTTTGTGAAGAAAATATATTTTAATTATGGATCAATAATGATAGCGACCCCTATGACTGACGACCCCAATTTTGTTTTATGAATAGCGACCCTCTTCGCATATTATGAATAGCAGTCCTTATGAATATTTACCTTTTTCTCAAATTATACATAGCGGTCCTCATGAATAGCGGTCCTTACCAATAGCGAGCGGATCCCAATAAAACAGTGTCCTGGATATGTCGATGATTTGAATTTATGTTCCATTATTTTAAAAAAATCAACGATAAAGCATATTAATGAAAACGTGGGTAAATAGGACGGATGGATAGGCCCGTTCAGTTGTGCCACTACATCAAAACTGTTCTACCGAGGGGTCCAAATGATATGATGATTATATAATATGATGATATGGCAAATAAAGGTAAAATTGGCAAACAAAAATACTGAATTTGAACAATTTTCATTTTACAACTATCATTACAAGAAATGATATGTTCACTTTTCATATCCCCCACCCCCGAAAAAAAGAAGTCAAATTTATATATATTTTTTTAAGTGACCATTTTAACAAAGTTTTTTTTCCCCCGAATGTTCTTGGACAGTATGCTACAAGACTAAACACACAAATAAAACAGTGTCCTTTATGATGATGATAATCATTTGGTTCCGTTATACAAACAATCAATCAATGTTATAACATAAATGGAAACGTGGTTAAATGGTACGGATGGATATAGGTATGTTCAGTTGTGCCATTACAGCGCAACTGTTCTACCTAGGGGTCTAAATGATAATTATGATATAATATAAATTATGATATGGCCACACAAAAAACATTTGGGCAAAAAAAACGTATTGAATTCGAACAATTTCATTTTACAGCTATATAGCATTAAAATTGATAGATTCACTTTTCATATTCCACCCTATCCCCTCCCCGAAGAACTATGTGTCTTGTTTTTGCAAAAAGTGACCATTATAACAAAAAAATCGAAGTCCTTTATGATAATGATTTGAATATATTATGTTCCGTTATAAAAACAGTCAACAACATATAAATAAATTATGTAATAACATATATGAAAATGTGGTTAAATGATACGGATGGATAGGTCTGTTCAGTTGTGCCATTGTGCAAGCGCATCTGTTCTTCCGAGGATCCAAATCATAATTTGTATGATATGATAAAGGCCTGTTATGGCAATTAAATGCAAAATTTGGGCAAACAAAAACATACTAAATTTGAACAATTTTCATTTTACAGCTATCATTAGAAGAAATGATACATTCGATTCAATTCAATTCAATTCAATTCAATATCCCACCTCACCCCTCCCCTAGTGGCGGATCCAGGGTGGCACCCCTAGCCCCCAAAAAAGATGGTAACCACAGTTTTTACCTTTTGAGCAAAACAAAAAATATTTTAGTGCTCAATACCCTCCCCGCTTATCAACGCTAAATGTTTCTCACGAATTGAGCCCCTACCCCTACCGCCGGCTGGATCCGCCCCTGCCCCCGAAAAAGTCAAACTTATACGTCTAATTTGTTTTGTAACAAAATTACTGTAAGTAACTATTATAACAAACTTGTTTTTACGAACGCTATTGGACAGTATTCTTAGACTAGGCATAAAATGAAACGCTGTCCTTTATGATGATGATTTGAACATATTAAGTTCCGTTATAAAAACAATCAACAGCATATAAATAAATATAATAACATAAATAAAAACGTTGGTAACTGGTACGGATGAGTAAGGTCTGTTCTGTTTAGCCATTACAGCGCAACTGTTCTACCGAGGGGTCCTAATGATTTGATGATGATATGGAAAATAAAGG